>CANYBF012212619.1:0-19487 GCA_948192965.1 Dalechampia spathulata
CCAAACAATTAATTAAGTAATTAATTGAAATAAATGATTTTAAAGCCAAAATCAAGTAGATCTGGACAATATTTGATAGATCCAGAACCCCAATTGCATGGAAAAGCTACTAGAGTCACTGGAAAAATCAGATCGGAAAGCAGTTCAGGTGAAAATCGGGTTTTTCTATGAAAACTGAGACCTATGTGAGCTGCACAGAGGCCAATGTGTGCTACACATTGACTGTGTGTGGCACACGTGGACATATGTGTGGCACACATGGCAGAGAAAACCGAAGGAAAATCAAAAAAATTTTTCAGCAGAAACCCTAGATCCAACCCTGATATAGGTAGATCGGACCCGAAAATGGATTTTGCTTCGTGGATTTGCATCCAAATCAAGAAAAATATTTTTAAAGCTAAAATTATTTAAAATTCGGCTAGATTTAGAGCAGATCCAAGACATCCAAGCATGGAAAAGCCTTGAATGGCCTTGGATTGGCCAGATTGGACGAAAAACCGAGTGAAAACGGGAGAAAAATAGCATTTTCTGGAAAATTTTGGGGTGATGTGCACAGCACATCACCCCATGTGCACCACACATAGGCTGTGTGTGGCACACATGAGGTGATATGCGCAGCACATCCCCCGGTAAATAGTGACAGAAGCAAAAAATTGAAGAAAATGAGGAATTTTACCTTATTTCGGCCGGATTTTCTTCTTGATCTTGCTTCTTTCCGAGTGTAGGGAACCTAACTAAGCCAGATTTGTCACTAAATCCAAGTAATTTAATTAATTAGGGGCCTAATTAATTGTGAAGTGATTTTGGCAGAGTTTTGGGTGCCCTTTGAGGCAAATTTCGGATCCATTTTACAAACCCCAAGCTCTATATTTATAGAGCAAAAATCAAGCGTGGCAATTTTGTAATTTTTGCCCGGATTTGAAAATTTTTGAAGGCAATGTGCGCCACACATTGCCAATGTACTGCGCATATCACCTTTTGACCCATCGCATGGGGCCCACTGCGGTCACTTCCGGGATGCGTCCTGAAGCATATAAACGTTATTCGATGTAAGGAACAACTTTGTAGAAGAAATTTTTTCCAAATTCGATCCCGAGAAGGCTCCCGACCAAACGTCTTTTTTATGCAATGTGCGGTGCACATAGGGCGATGTGCACCGCACATTGCATTTTTACCCTATGTGCAATTGACATTCTAAGAAACTTTGCAGTTATAAGTTTTCTCAAATTCGGCCCCGAACATCGAGTTTCGGCTAATGGGCCCATTTTAGGGTTTGCGACCCTATTTCGGCCCAAAATGGCATTGGCGTGCCAGAAGGTCATTTTTCGCGTAGGTATCAGCGAAAATGTGTTCTACGCGTCAAGAACACTCAAATTGATGAATTCGGGAGGTGGGCCCATCTGGGTACTATTCATGATGAATAGTACCCTTATGGGCCCCACAACATAAAAGGGCCTGGAAAGTGGCAAATAGCATGCCAAGCGTTTCACCTCAAGTGAGGCAGCAGATAGGATGCGTTTTGTGCATACAGAATACATCAAAGTGGACTATAGTGGGAAGCGGGCCCCACTAGTGTTTAGCGAGCCCCACAGCGCGGTGAGCCTAGAAATGTGGCGGGTATGCCTTGTGTAAGGCAGCAGCGGAATGTATTCTGTAAGTACAGAATACACAAAATAGACTAATTGGGGAAAACGGGCCCCGCCTGCGTACTATTCATAGTGAATAGTGACCTAGGTTCAAAATGCAATATTTTACATTCTGTGTATCCTACCACGCGTAGGCAGGTGTGAAATGTATTCTGTAAGTACAGAATACACAAAATAGACTAGTAGAAGCTGCGGGCCCCACTAATGTCATAGGTGGGCCCCACAGCGTAGTGGGCCCAGAAGATAGCATTTGCGATGCTAAGTGTTGTGCCTTGCGTAAAGCAACTAGAAAATGTATTCTGTAAGTACTGAATACACAAAATAGATTAACAGGGGCAGCGGGCCCTGCTATTGTCTGAGTGGGTCTCATAGCGTAGTGGGCCCAGGAGACGGCATTTGCGATGCCAAGCGTTGTGCCTTGCGTAAGGCAACTGGAAAATGTATTCTGTAAGTACAGAATATACAGAATAGGTTATTGGGGGCTGTGAGCCCCGTTTCTGTTTAGTGGGCCCTTCCTGTGCACTATTTATAGTGAATAGTGCGCAGGGCCAAAAATGCAATACTTTACATTTCAAGCATTTTGCCGCCCGTAGGTAGCAAGGAAGGGTGTTCTGTATGCATAGAACACTCAGAATATAAGGCGGGTCCCGCCAGGCACCATGGTGGGCCCCACTAGTTTCGGGATGTTCTGCGCACCAGAACACATACAGAGGAAGATACAGAGGTCTATGTGCATAATCGGGGTCAATATCGGGGATTAAATCCTAGCCAAATCAACAAAAACCCGAAATTGTACGAGTGTGAAAAGTCAGGGTCAACAGTTATTTTAACAGATATTAGATTATTAGATCTTTATATTACAAAAGAAATTCTACCGGATTTTTAGCAAAATTAATTATTTTTATAATTTTATGTATTAATATTTTAATTCAAATTTCAATTATAAGTTTATATAAAATTTTATTATAATTATATCCAATTTTTCATTTTTTAAAAAAATATTAAAATATAAAAAAATAAAAATCAATTAATTTTTAAGTTTAGTGACGGAAATAGCTACGGAATTAACGACAGAAATGTTCCGCCGCTATTTCACAACAAATATGAGATGGAATTCCGTAGCAATTTAGCTATGGAATTGGCAACGGAATATAGTTCCGTCGCAAACTAGCTACAAAATTAGAGACGGCATTTTCGTTGCTATTTAGCTACGGATTAGCAACAGAACTTTTTCCGTCACCAAATCCATAGCTAAATCCGTCGTAATAATTTTAACGTCAATCCGTCGCTATTTCCGTCACCATACAAAATAGCGATGACAAATTTCCTTATAGCGATGGCAAATTTCTGTCACTATTTTATATGATTTTTGTAGTGATATATATATATATATATATAATATTCTTATAATAAAATTAAATTTAATATCTCTTTTCATTAAGAAAAATATAGAATTGAAAATTTTATCTTCAAATGAAAATTCATGAGAGAATTTAAATATATTAGTTAAATTTATAAGTCTTTGTAAGTTTAAACTTATTTTTTTCACTTTTTCATTATTTTACAATTTTTATAGCTTTAAAATATATAGTTATGCACTAATTTTAATATAAATGTTTATATTAAATTTTTACTTTTTAGATAATTTAAATTATATATTTACTATCTAAATTAGAATATTAAATAAAATATTTTTAATGATCTTTCATAATAGTGACAATTAAATCTTGCGCATATATACATGGATGGCCATTCGACTAATCCATAATCCAAATATAAAAATAATACATGTCATATATGACTTTTTTCCATTTTATATCAATATTATCAATTAGTATATTAATATAAGCCTATTCATAAATACATTACTTAGTTAAATTACATATTCATAACAATTCTTATATTTATAACCATGTTCTCTAAACCATTGATATTAGCTTGTTTTGCTGATATTTTAAGCTTAATTAATTTGGTTTTTCTTGATTAATTTGTATTAATTAAGTAAATTAAGTGTTAATTTACTTAACTTTAATTATTTTATTTTACTTTATAAATATACTACTTAATTTATACTTTAATGTAGGGATAGTTTTGTAATTGTGCAAAGGGAAAGGTGGAAAACAACCATGTTAGTGGAGATGGGAAAAGGGGAGCAAAAAGTGTTTTCTACAGAGGACAACAAAGGAAACGACATAACAAATAGGAGATACGGCATACATAAAGGATATCAGAAAAGGGAGGGGTAATATACAAGGGATAACATGCAGGATTGAAAAAAAGAGAGGTTTTTGAGAGAGCACGAAAGAGCTGAGAAAAGGAACACACAGGAAGGGTAGTTGAGAGACCTATCGAATGAAGAAGAGATTTTGAACAAGGATTCAAGGGGAAGAAGGAAGCTGCAGAACAGGATTTCATAAGCTTTACTCTTCTTTTGTTCTTCTTTACATTTTGTTTCAGAATATTGATAAACATGTTGTACTCTGTTTCTTTTGAAATGGATCGTTGATTTACTGTTTAGGGTGTTAGGGGAGTGTTTAAACATGGGTTATTAACTGTTTCATTCTTGCAGTTATATTACCTTTGAATTTGTAGTTTTTACAGTTTTCTCTATGAATATTGGCCCCATTCATTGAGTATCATTTCCAGATTCACTGTTTTATTGCTTGTAGATGAATACTAGGGATATATTCATCTACTAAGTATTTGAATGGCATTGGTTTATGAATTGTTAGGGATAGAGCTTATTCTCTTTTGTTGTTTCTTATTCTGCCAAAATGTTGTTGTTAGTTACCCTTAGTTTCAGCATGAACCCATCACCCTAAACCTCTTTTGTTGATTGATATCCCCATTATCTACTGCTCATTTCTTTGCTTTGTTATTCCATTTTCTGCTACTGATATCCTTATTGTTTTGCTGTTTATTATTGCTATTTGTTACTCTACAATATGTTGTAGTTTGCTATTACTCTATTAGTTTATATTTTGTTGTTTAATCCAGCTCTGTTATTTCACATTCTGCTGCTATTGTTCTTATTTTTATTGATATTTATGTTGCTCATTAGTTTATTTTTACTGCTGTTTTATCACTCCGTGTTCTATTATTTTACTGTTCTGCAGTTTTGACATTCCCAGCTGTGACAAGTTCCCATTTATAGTTTAATCTATTGCTATTATAGGAGGATTAGTTTGCTGCTGTTCTTTTACTATTATTTGAGCTTTTCTACTGTTATATAAATTGCTGCTGTTAGTTTTATTAGTTTCTACTTATAGTTTACCATAATTAGCTGTTTTAATCATTTAAATATATGCTCTTTATTTATGTTTCATAATCTCGATTCAATTCACTTCATATTGAACATCTTAGACTGTTTAGTAGCTGATTGCTAGTGCTTGACTCCCTCAGTCCTTGTGGACGATACCCATTGCTACATATTCGGGATTTTATTTTATATTTACATTCGTGTGTGAACAACCATCTAACGTAAAACATAATAATTAAACTACAACTCATTTTAAAATTACATATTTTAAAGTTATTAATATCTAATAAAAAAACATGTCACTTAATCAACTCTTGAATTTTCAATCTTCACAATACATTTTATAAAAATATTTCATATGGCAAGAAGAGAAAAAGGAAGGGAAATGATAATAAATAATTGGGAAGGGAAAGGAAATGACAATAGCAAGAAGAGGGAAGGCCGGCTGAAAGGGAGAGGGAGGGGAGTAAAGAAAGAATAAATGCAAAAAATTAAGAAATTACCCAACACACCGTTGGTGTAATTTGCTTGAATTCGTATGGGGAGCGAGCTAAAGTCAAGCTCCAAGATTAGTGTGGTCCGATTCGACCATACTATAGCCATGTCACTATTCCAAAAAACCACCTTGTCATGGTACTAAAAGTGTACGAAATATGTATGAATCTTCAATGGATCCAAACAATTTCAATTATGTATGAATCTTCAGCGCCTGAAACGCCCTCTCAAATCCCTAAATAAAATCTTTTTTGGGAACATAGTTGAGAAAGAAAAATCTGCTTCTGGCAAATTCAAAGGTTGAATGAATGTCTACTTAATGACCTAGGGAATGTGGTGCTTCAAGGCCAGGTTAAAGAGGCTCGTAAGAAGGCTTCCTTTCTTGACGAAGTTGAACACTTGTTTTTCAAACAGAAAGCTAAAGGTATCCACCTGATGGAAGGGGACCGTCCAACGAGATTTTTCCATTCGCTGGTTAGGAAGCAAGCAACATATAATGGTATTCCTTACTTGATACTTGGGGATGGATCTCACACTACTTCTCCAGAATAGGTTACCGATAATTTGGTTGGTTACTTTAAAGATTTGTTGGGACGAAATCACCCTGTTGCCAATATTGACCCTAAGATTTAGAATGAAGGTCCTAAGATTTTGGAGGATGACCAGCTTATTCTCTCTCAGTCTATCACTCACACCAATGTTAAAGATGCTTTATTCTTGATGGGGAACGAAAAAGCTCCAGGGCCGGATGGCTTCACTACCTATTTTTTAAAATGTCAGTGGCATACTGTGGGTTGGCTGGTTACGAAAGCTATTTTGGAATTCTTTAATTCGGGCATACTTTTGAAGCAGATAAACCATACGCTTATATGCCTTATGCTAAAAAAGGAGCATAACCAGTCGGCAGCTGACTTCAAGCCTATTGCATGTGCCAATGTAGTGTATAAAATTATGGCAAAAATCCTTGCTAAGAGACTTTCGAGTGTCCTGGGCAGCTACATTAACAAGTTACAAGCTGCGTTTATGGAAGGCAGGGGTATGGTGGATAACATTTTCCTCGTACAGGAGCTTATTAAGGGATACTCCAGGAAATGGATCTCTCCCCGCTGTATGCTCAATGTGGACATTCGGAAAGCTTTCGACTCTGTCTTCTGGACTTTTCTGAAATCTGCCTTGACTGGTATCGGAATTCCTCATCGATTTTCAGATTGGATCATGGAATGTATCTCTTCAGTGTCATTCTCAATAGCTTGTAATGGTTCAACTTGCGGTTATTTTAAAGGGAAGTGTGGCCTTCATCAAGGGGACCCTCTGTCTCCATATTTGTTTATTGTGTGTATGGAATACCTATCCCGGTTATTGAGTAGGTGCTCCAGGAGTAGCGACTTCAGGTTCCATCCGATGTGTGAAGGGAGACGCATCACCCACATTCTTTTTGCTGATGACCTGCTTCTCTTTTCTAGGGGTGATAGGAAATCTGTGAGCATTCTTCAGGCCTCCCTTGAAGAATTTGAGTCTGTTTCTGGATTAGGGATTCGCCCCTCAAAGTCCTTACTCTTCCTTGGCAGGGTCAGTCATCATATACAGCATTAGATCCAAGAAGCCACTCAGCTTCAGTTGGGTCACTTCCCAGTTCGCTATCTAGGGGTCCCTCTCTCCCCTCATTCGCTGAAAGCTACTAATCTTCATGGGTTACTAATGACAGTGAGCAATTATTTTTCCTCTTAGGACTCTAGTTCTTTGTTGTATGCTGGTCGACTTCTACTGATCCGTTCTGTTATCTTTGGTGTTGTTACTTTCTGGCTGCAAATCCTGCCCCTTCAGGCGGGAGTTTTGGATAAAATCACTTCAATGTCCCATTGTTTTCTTTAGGGCTCTAAGATGGCAAAGGTTGCTTAGATTGATTTATGTTTACCAAAGTTAGAAGGGGGTTTGGGGCTGAAGGACATGAAAACTTGGAATGCTGTATTGCTCTCGAAAGCCCTTTGGGATATCCACTGAGACAAGTCATCCCTCTGGGTGAAATGGATGCACGGTTATTACTTGAAGGGTCGTAGTATTTGGAGCTTTATTCCCCATAGAAGAGACTCCCAGCTGATTAAAAAATTGGAGTCTATTAGGGAGGAGTTATGCCGGAAATAGGGGGATGCTAATTTTGTTATTGCGAATTTGGACCGAATCTCAGTTGAGGGTAAACTAAGTGCAGCAGGCATCTACGAGGAGCTGCATCCTAGAAATGAGGTGCGACCTTGGACAAAAATTATATGGGCTAACTACATTCCTCCTAAATTCTCTTTTACTACTTGGCTTGCTTTTCGGGATAGGCTCCCTACCCTGTCTCGTCTGGATTTTCTCAGTACGGATCAGTCCTATATTTTCTGCTGCTGGTGCCTGGAGAGTACCGAACATTTATTTTTCTCTTGTGTTGAGGTTAAGCTTATCTGGAGACATATTCGACATTGGCTTGGGCTTCGGGATGAACTATCTACTCTTGGGTGTGCAGCAAGGGTATTATTCCATGAACATAAAGGGCAGCGGTTGAGAACTAAGGCATTCAAGCTCGCATTTATGGCTACTATTCATGGCATGTGGAAGACTCGTAATGTAATAATTTTTGAAAAGAAAAATTTTTCTTATAAGGACATTGTTAGTAAAATTCAACTGGATGTATATAGAATTTTGTATAGGCTATACTTGACCATTTACATAGAGTTGGGGGTTATTTGAGCACCGTGCAGGTCTCTTTTTATTTTTGTTTTTGAAATTCATGCTGTAGTTTTAGCTTGTTGGGGTATATCCCTTCTAAAACTGTACAGTTATCTTGGTTAATATATTTACCATTTAATAAAAAAAAAGTATACGAAATATCAATAAAAATATGAAAAAGGGAATGCAGATAACAACCATGTCGTTTATCGTAACGACATCGTATTATTTAGCTACCATAGAGAACAGATAAATACCTTCCTCCTTATCCACATACATAAAGGTTTCCCTCGTAGCACTTCGTCTCCATCACTCAGTCCCTCACTCTAATGGCTTCCCTTCATCTTCCTTGTTCTTCATCAACTCCATACTTCTCTACTGATCATCAGCCATTCTTTAAAACATCTTTCTCTTCTTCTTTTTATAAACCCTATAGCCAATCTAACAACAACGTTTTCTCTCTTTCATTTTCTCATTCTCCTATACATCTTTTCAAATCCTATAAATTCAGTCGCTTTCTTTTACATTTCTCTTCTTCCGCAACTCAAGACCCAGTACTCGAATCAAAGACTCAGATACAAGAACAAGAACAACAACAAGAAGAAGAGTTTTCAACAACTAGAGTCCTTGCTTCCAATGTTCCTTGGACTTCTACTGCTGAAGATATTCGTACTTTGTTTGAAAAATTTGGAATTGTTCTAGACGTTGAGGTTAGGTTCTTTTCTTTTATTAATTTATTTAATTAATTCCCTTTTCTCTACAATGTTAATTTTTGATTCTTTCATCTGGGATTTGGTTTGTGTGTGTTTGTTTTTTGACAACGGTACTTGTTGTTTATGGATTTTATGGTGTAGCTTTCTATGTATAACAAGACTAAAAACAGAGGATTGGCGTTCGTCACTATGGGCTCTCCTGAGGAAGCTGTTGCTGCTATTGAAAATCTTGATTCTTCTGTAAGTGCATTGATTTCAATATTTTTTTGTTATACACAGCATTTTTGTTCAAGTTTTGGATCCATTTGTTAAGGTATTTTATATTGATTCTGTTCTATTTACTTCAGCTTTAGCTAGTCTTGTATTTCTAGCATTTGAATAGAATCTCACTGAAATTGCTGTCTTCTAGGAATGCTAGTATTTAAATAGAATCTTATTGCCATTGATCTTTTTAGGAATATGAGGGCCGTACTTTAAAGATGAATTATGCTAAGCTTAAAAAGAAGAAACCTTTACCTCCACAACCCCCACCCAAGCCAGTGTCGACATTCAACTTGTTTATAGCGAATTTGCCATTTGAAGCTAAGGAAAAAGAGCTCAAGGAGTTTTTCAAATCTGAAGGTGCTGATGTCGTCTCTGCCGAAATTATATACCACAATCATGATAAGGTTAGAAGACCGTCTGGCTATGGATTTGTTGCTTTCAAAACTAAAAAAGAGGCTGATGCTGCTCTTTCTACTTTTGTTGATAAGGTAATGCTTTGGTTAATGTTCATGCTAAACTATTTTGATTGTTTAAGAATATGAATTTGTTGCCTTGTTTGTAGACATCTTGAAAAGCTAGCTGAGGTTAAGAACTAACTATATGAGAAGCTGTTAACATGTAGGTATTCATGGGAAGGCCGATTCGGGTGGCACGTAGTAAACAATTCGTGAGAAAACCAAGAGAACAGAGTGAGCAATCTGATGATACTTCAGTTGACGTGAACTCGGTAGTGGAGCAATCAGATATATCTAACGAGAATTGAAAGGAAATTTTGGCCGGGAATGTAATCTTTTAAGTTCACTTCATATATAATTTTAGGTAAATGTTCTGAAGTCTCATCCTTCGTCCTGCGAAAAACAATACCAGTATTTTTTTTTTCTGGCGTGCCCTTTCTATAATTTGATCAGCACATTTTCTCTTCACGTTTTCCAAGTGGAACTACAAGACATGAAACATACCTTTCTGCGGTACGGAACTAACTAAATGGTCTATCATCATATACTCTGTGCATTTCGCTTTCTGCAGTGAACATCATCAACTTGGTCTACCAATGTCATTTGCTTGAATCCACTAATTCTTTTTGATGCCTGCCCTTCCTGTTCTGTTTGCTTGAGTTGCCAGATGCCATTGAGGCTCTGATCTTACCTCCAGTTTAACATATTTCAATACTTGGAGCATCAAAATCTCAAGGATATGCCTTACTTATGACTAACTTCCTAACCTGAAATCACTTTGCACCTTCATCTTTCTTCCACTTGTTGTGTCTTCAAGTAGAATAGCATTTGCCATTGATTTGTGCACTCCTTCCCCTTAATTGCGTCATTGTAATTCCTTAATCACTTCATCATGGTTGTGCTGAAATCTAGACTAGTTTCCACACGAAAGGGGATTCCATTTTTCCTCTTATTGTTATCATATTTTATGATATTGGGAGAGAATGGGTTGTAGCAGAGAATTTTTTGGTCTCCATATCGTAGCGTGTTTGTGATTGTGTGTTTTTTGCTGCAACTTTGCCAGGCAGAAAGGGATTTCCTTCCTCCTTATTTTCCTTCTTCCTTTACAAATACATAGGGTAAGTGAACATCTCCAAGAATGTTTTGACTAGATAGTGAGTTCATGTAATCCGAGCAGGTTGACGTTCTTTACCTGGACAAGAAATAAGGGCACTTACAATTTAAGATTCCCCTTCAGATTCCTGTTTGCAACTGTGTTCTGATATATATAATCATGTGCAAAAATGATTGTGGGCTAAGTAATGCTTCTACCCGAACCTGCCCAAATTCGCCATGTTAACGTGGATGGCTTTCTCTTTGGACATTAAGATAGTGGCTTCTGCTATCGGCCGGCTTTGTCTTTGCTTATTGAATTCCATTAAAATTGCACCCTTTCTTAACGAAAGGATATTCAGGTGAATTGCAATGAACCTGTTTTTTAAACTCAAGGTTGATATAATTTTCTTAAATGCCACTCCTACCCAACACGTTATCATTACTGCAAGACATATGAAGACCAAGCGAACCATTGTGATATTTCTAGGGAAAGCTTAGCCTTCATCTTGATCGTTGCTTTAATAGGAATGCAAAGGTTGGAAGGAGTTGTTCAGAAATTATTTTCATGTTTTTGGAATTAAACTATGTAAAAATTTGGATGACCTGTCTCTTTCCTCAACCATTATGAATACAATTGTGATATAATATGAGGCGTCGGCATTTGGAAATCAAATTATTTGCTTCAGTTTGTTCACCCCAGCCTTCTAGAGAAGGTAGCATGTGATTTAGGATCACCCTTCTAAAGAAGAGGTTTAAAGCATGTGGCGTGGGGTGGTTGGGTTTTGCAGTAATCATGCTCTTCATCAAACATAATCATTCTCATTTATGACTCATAAGTCTTTATGTTAGGTGTGCCTTTTTTATTCCTATATCGACATCCTATCCTTCTCCAATTTCACAATATTACTTGCAATTCTCATTTCTAATAAAGCTTTCTAGAAATCTGAGTATTGTATTAGTTTTTCTTTTATTTATATATTAATTCAAAATTCAAGCTAAAATATTAAAAATATTATTTTTCTTATCTCTCTAAATTTTAGTATATTTAATATGTCGAGTAATAATATAAGATTAAAAAATCATATTTTTATCCAATCATAATATTAAGCATTGATAGCCAAATTTTTTGATTTTTACAATCTTAATGTATTTTTATATTTTAAATAAGGAACTAATGGTATTAGAATACTAAATTCATTCAAATAATGAAAGTATTGGATTGGAAGTGGGAGGATCCAGATCAGGGCTGGGTTGATTTGGATGGTAAAAGGGACCATCCCTCTCATTAATCACTATTATTGCTAAAAATAAAAAGGAGACTCCACCTCTTTTCTCTCGACCGATAAATGATTTTCATCAGGATACAATTTTATTTAATTAAATAAATCAAAAATGGATTAATCGTTTTGATAAAAGTTTTTAATAAAATTATATGTAAAAAATAAAACAACAAATTTACATAATTATTTTAAGTCAACTAGACAATAATTAATTTAATTATTAAAAATATATACTAAAATTATGTCAATTTTTTTTTAAAAATTACTTAAAATATTATTAATCCATTATAAAATGGGATTTTGGTGTCATCACTGTGGGAGTAAATCTCAATCCTACTTTATGAATATGTGGCATGATAATACGATCCACAAAATCAAACTTATGACTTGAAATGAAATTTATTATTCAGAATCCTCTCACCATCCCATCGTGT
The DNA here is from genome assembly GCA_948192965.1 of Dalechampia spathulata. Taxonomy (NCBI): domain Eukaryota; kingdom Viridiplantae; phylum Streptophyta; class Magnoliopsida; order Malpighiales; family Euphorbiaceae; genus Dalechampia; species Dalechampia spathulata. Next base: position 12,348 of record CANYBF012212619.1, read on the forward strand.
AATAACTATATTATTTATTCTATGAGCGGGATTTGAATTCTAACTCTATGCAAGTTTTTATATTTTCTGATTTCTTAAAAAAATGTCATATAAATAATAAAAGGTTGTAAATTATTTTGAGTTAGTTTCATCTATAATCAAATTTACTTTACTCGATTTGAAACTTGAGAAAATAAAGAAAATAAATAGTTTAACTTACCGACAAATAATTATAATGTCTAATAAAATAAATTTAAAGAGAAATTGATAGGAACTAAAAAATAAAATTGATAAATTAAAATAAAGTAAATTGTAATGATTGATTTGTATTATTAATTGATTGAAATTTTTATATTGATAGTTAATGATCAGTTGATTACTTGATTGAGCCTTTTTCATAGTAATTGATATCTTATTTATAGATATTATCAACTTACTGATATTTTTTTGACTTGTTCATCCTTATTTTTAAGATACTAGCACACATTATTTGTTCACTACCCTTCACATTTGATTTCAAAAAAATTGCTTGACACTTACGTAGCTTGATTTTTAAATATTTACATATTCACTTTCAATTGGTTAACAATTAATCTCAAGAGACACAATTGATTTATTAGTGTAGTTCCACATTTTATTATGTATTATAATCTTATAACTTTTAAATAATAGATTCAAATTATTTTCATCATATCAAAATTATTATTGGGTTAAATTGTCTTAAGATTGGTCATTGTAAATATATATATTATAATATCTTTAAGTTAAAATATTTCTAATTTTAATTTATTTAACAACTACTTTTAAAAAATAAAAATTGTAAATATCATGAATGTAAATATATTTATTTATTATAATTAAATATTCAATATATTATATTTGCCACATTATTTTAAAATAACTTGAATTAAAGAAAAAATTTTCAAATTAAGAAAATGAAAACATTACTAAGTAATGAAGTTAAATACAGTTAATAGTTTTCAACAATGATTTAATTGGATCAAAAGAATCGAAGAGATATCTATACTTTGAATAAATATTAGAAAAATATTTATAGTTTTGAATTTATTATATATTAAAATAAATCGTTATTCAACTTGATTATATTAATATTTCTTTGTTCCAATTTTATTTTAAGCAATACATTTTATAATTTGAAATAATATTGATGATAAATTTATATGTTTATCTTTATTTATTATGTTACTATATAAATAGATAATTTAATTGATTATTAATGTTTCTTTATAATTTCTTGGAGAAAGTAGCAATTAAATTCATTATAGGGGAAGTTATAGTGATTACCAGAGCATTTCTTGGGAGAAAAGCAAACAACATTAGCATTATCTTATCATAACACGTCTTTGGATCCATAAAATTAGGTTTTTGGTTAATTATGACTTATACAAAAAGTTTGGTAACCTTTCTCTCTATTCATATAATTCTTAAAAAACAAATCAAAATTACAAGTTAATGGATGTATTTTCATAACATTATTTAAATTATCAAAATGAAGTTCATATTTTAAGAAATTCCAAGTGTCATCATATTAGAATTTTAGATTTAATCACTTTCAAATTCAATAAATTAACTTTTCAATTCATTTTACAAATAATCTTATAATTGAATTGTATGAACATTAAAGCAATATCAAATGATTTAAAAATTTTACAAAAATAATAATTCTTATGAAAATAATGATTTTTATGATAAATATATAATAAATCTATCAATAATAGACAATAAACTTACTTATACTCATGATCTAGAAGTGTTGAAGGGTACTTGCAAAGACTCTAATGCTAAAGTTAATATTGGATTCAAGGGATAAGTGAGGTTATAAAAATGCATAGAGTTTACATGAGTTTGGAGGTAAATTACCTTTATATAGTTAGGTAACTAATGTTTTTAATAGTACCATTGAGTGCATTGAAATAGTTGATTCATTTCCTAATAATATTACCCAGAAATCCAGGTAGTTATGAATTCTTTTACATGTGACCCTCAAGAAATGTCTATTACTACTACGATGTCCTTATCATTGCGTTAAGCTACCTAAAGATCTAAAGTTAGTCCATGCTAACAAGTATCTTTAAGCTGTGATGGTTATCATTAGTCTCTTGAATGACTAACTCTAGGTGCTCAATAGGTAAGTTGACAGGGCACATCACTTAGACTTCTTGTACAAGTTTTTCAAAATGTAATTGTACTACATGCATCAAATACAAGTACTACTCATGATGGAATACGTTTATTTGTCCATTTTGATTCCATCAGAGTCCTTTTGTTTCAATTATTGTAAGTGCATAGATCTCATACATTTTTAATGTATCTTAACTTTACGTGGTAATGTCTTATTGGTCATAAATGGAAAAAAACAACTCTATTATATTCTCCATAGGATTATTTGTCATATATTATAAATTAAACCTAAAACCTTACCTACCATTTGTAGTCTTTTATTCTTTCTATAGCCTTTTATAGTGCATTTCCCTTTGATTTCCTCTTTATCTTCATCGAATCTTTCTCTAGTTGCCATAGTTTTCAAGTACTTTTTTTCCTAAAAACTGCTTGTAAGTAGAAATCTCATTGTCAATTTTTTTTATTTATTTGTAATACAAAAAAAAAATTCTTCACACTATATTGTTGTGCTTTACTTCTCTTTGTATATGAAACCTTTTATGATTTCCATCTCTTCTTCGTGATTCTCATCTTCATCATTCTTAGAATCTTCCACAACCTTAAGCTCTTTAATAAGTCTCACTGATTACTCTAATCCTTTCTCTTCTTTTAGTCTATCTAGTATTATGATATAAGGTTTTGAGCCTTTATCTATTTTTACTCTCTTGGGTAATGCACCTTTTAAGGGGGAGGTGTATCAATTTCACCTGAAAATGTCAAATTCTATTTTTTCAACTTACCATTCTATATTTAATTTTTCCTTGTACCTATTCTCTACAAACACTTTTTTCTTAATCATTTACTTATAATTTTTCCAATGAGCATTTAATGATTATATAGATAAAATAACTACTTATGTTTTCCTCTAGAATCCTTCATGGTGCATGTGCTTAATGCTTACTAGATTGCCCTGAGTCAATTACACCTTAATTTCATTCATTTTTTGGTTTATGTATCTTATATTTATCAGGTGTTTAATATGGAATCAACTCTCGATAATTTTCATTTTTTATTTGCCCTTTAAAGGCTTTTATTTACCACTTGGGTGTTTGTAAAAGCTTGTCCTTGATATGGCTTTCTTTTATCTTCCATTAAGAAGTGGAAGACTTCTATATTTTTTTAATGTTATCCATTCTTCTTTTTCATCCATAAAGACCTGTGAGTGGTTAGGCTATCCTCAAGGTATTATGGTAATCGATGTTGATCATAGTTTTGTTAAGAGGTTGCTAGAGTTAGTAGCTTCCAAGGGTTTATATAGTTGTAAGGACATCATCAACCATTACTTCAGATGACATAAACTATTATATGTTAGGGGATATGAGGTTCCCCAACACACTATTTATCTTTCTAAGATATTATCGTAAATTTTACTTATTTTGATTACTTATATTTTGACACTTGTTTGCAGTGAGTACATTGTGATTGTCTTGATTCAATAATGAAGTATTGGTGAAAAAGAATCACATTGGCAATAATAAAGGCTATATGCCTCCTCCTCATTCAAAGAAAACCATCTCTAAGTTTAAATGGGTGGTAATCCATAAAGCTACCCTTCTTACTATCCTTGAGCTAGCTCTTCTATTATTATTGAATCTCCTCTCCCTCTAACCTCTAACAATTCCCTTGGTAAATGGTTAATGTAGGTGGATCTTGCCATTAAAAGTCTTCCTAATAAGTAGAATATAGGAGACCATTATGACTCTCTTGTTGAACTTGACATGAACTACTTTAGCGATTATCTTACAAGGAAGTACCCCAATAATCCACTATATGATAATCTATAGCTTATAATGGATGTGGTTTAGGAAACCTTTATGTTGAATGAAAAGAAGTGGTTCCATGAACACTCCCTTGCGGAGATTCATTATAGAGCAACACAAGACGCTCTCAAGGTGAGTATGATGGAATTTTTATCTTCTATTTATGTATATCTTGATAAGAGACCACTTATTATATACATAAATTTTTTTTATACAATAAATGAACACTTTGGCCTTTTAAGCCTTAATAAGGTGAATGTTTCCCAATTAAAGGCCAAGTTGGAGTCAGTTGAGAGTAGTTTTATAGATGCTAACAAACATCTAGAGGAACAAAGGAAGGAGAATGATAATTTTAAGAAGATTTTAGAGAAGAGTAATCCTAGGGTAATTGAGCTAAAGTCCATCATGATCAAATTAGAGAAGAAGGAAAATCAATGTGAGAGAAAGAGATAACTTAACTTCAAGAAGAGTCAAAACAATAAATAGAGTGAGCAAATATTGACCATGCTTAAATGGAGGTTAAGGAAAACAAGAATGTTTAGGATATTTTTTTTTTGTAAGAGCTTACACTTAACAACTAAGGTGGTATATCTTTAACCATATCTTGAGCATCAACCTATAGTTGTTGGACTTATTCATTGACCCTCTTTAGGTCCTCTCCTTTATGTTAAAATAAAGGGATATAGAGAAGGAGTAGTGAGAGGCCATTTTGGAGGACTCTGATCATGTTATGGAAGCAATGCTTGGTCATTAGCTAGAAGAACTTCCTTTTACTGCTGGTCCTACATCATTTGACATTCAACTTCTTGAGGAACACCTTTTGATGGAGTTGACCAAAATGTAGTTGCTCTTCCTTATATAGATTTTCTTTTCTTTTTTTATACCTCTCTTTATTTAATATATAAAATTTTTTCTTTCTTTAATTTTCCTATGTTTATAAAGGAAGTACCTATCTATGATATTACTTAAAAAATAAAAAAAATAATTAATAATAAATAGGACTAATTTACTGCTGTAGGATAAATTTTGTAGGATGCTATAATTCTTATTGAATGCAAATTTTAGCCTCATAAATTCTTTAGTAGTTTCTCTAGGCTACTCGTAAGTGCTAAAAATAGATAAAGGAGATATTTTAGTTTAAAGGGCCACTTGAGCTACTAACCCTTAAAAATCTATCCATAAGGGCTATTAAGGGTATCATAATGTCTAAGATTAGATATAAATAAAGCCACTAAAGGTATCACAATAATTAAAATTGAATGTAAAGGTGCCATTAAGGGCTTTTAAGATTTTTTAAAGAAAAAAGAGGTTATTGAGGGCGTCTTATCTGAGAACATTCATAAGTTTGAATATAAATATATTGTGAGGTCTTTTGGTTGCGTAACATGCTCTCGTAGAATGATTATCAACTTCTTATTCTAGAAAGTTAATAAACATACTATAAGGGATTTCATACATTAAATCGTACATTTTTTTTACTATAATTATATCATGTATACAATCCGTTAATGATATCCATTCCATTTATCATTCCCAGGTATTACCAAGCCATCAATAATTATCTTATCATCATATTAGCATTATTAACATTCACATATATTCATTTATTTACTTATGAATCGTCATAAATATTCACCGTCATAATTATTAACACTGCCAATTAATTAAGATACTGTCAAGTACCATATTAAAAGTTTGCACGAATATAGTGAAATAGAAGTCTAAAAGAAATCCAATTCCTTACCAATAATTCATTTCAAAGTCTCGCTGCCAACTGCTAAGGCTTTTGTTTCCTGGCTTAACTAATTCCTACATTTATCAATTGACAAACGCTGAGCAACTCAGTGGTACTAGTATAACTTATATTACAAACATTATAATAATCATGCATTATCATAATCAATTTCATTAACATAAAATTCTCATAATAATGTGAATTAAATCATCATATCAAAATATTGACAAATAAATTATCAACTCAGTTTAATGCAATACATTATTTCATATATCACACAGTGTATCATATGTCATCTATCATTAATAATCAACTTTACTATTTCCCTTACTTACCATTTCAATTATCATTAATTATTCTCATTTATTTTCTATGTCATTATTATCATTCTCAATATTTAAATATATCCATTCATCATTATTTAATATCAACATCATCCTCATAACATAACACGTTATCATCATGGATATAGCTTCATCATCATTAATATATCATCCTTAAAATGTCATTATCATGACATGTCATATCATTATTATATAATATTAAATATGAATGCATCATATATATTTATGAAAAATGTTATTTATGAGAATACATTTATGTTCATGCATTCTCCCTCATATTTTCTTGTATCATATTATTTCATATCTTTTGCTCTTTTCATATTTTAGACCATATATGTACATTGTATTGGATCTTTCTTTTCATATCATATTTATGGTTCAACGTACTGGAACTCATTTCACATATATTCATCATTCTCCTTTCCATGTAATTCCCGTATGAATTTATATCGCATCACCCAATATTTTTTTTTTCATTTAACATTTTCCTTTCATAATTATTTTTCCTCCTTCCTTATTTCACCATGTCATGTTATGCCATATTTCATGTTTAATGCATTGATGTTTATGACATGATATAACATCATATTATAATTAATCATGAAATGCTATTTCATTACCAACCAAGCATAATTAATTATGTAATGCTATTGCATTACCAAACAAGCGTCCCTTTGATCATTTAATGATCTAGAAACTTCAAACAAACTAGCATAAACCTAGTATGTTTTTTCCCTTGTTTAATTCCTTTGATGGTATTTGAGAATTATCCATTGATCCACCTAATTCATAATAAATGATTATCTTTAATTAACAAATTATTAATCATTTATTACTCATATTTAACAATCCATATATTACTTGTAATTAATAAATCTCTTTATATCATCAATATAATTTATTAACCTTATCATAATATTACTTAGAAATTATATTATTATTCACTGTTGTATCACTATTCATTCAATTACTATTCATTTTGTTACTATTCATTACTGTTCACTATTCATTATTATTTTATCATTATAATTATAAAACCATTTCTATTAATATAACCTTACTTATATATACCTTAACCATATAATCATAATCGTATGATTATTTCCTTACTTAAACCTTAAATTATTTAGCCATATCATTT
>CANYBF012213141.1:0-15921 GCA_948192965.1 Dalechampia spathulata
ACTGGTGGGGCCCACCATGGCGCCTGGCGGGACCCGCCACATATTCTGAGTGCTCTGTGCATGCAGAACACCCTTCCCTATCGCCTACATAAGGCAAAACACTTGAGATGCAAAGTATTGCATTTTTGGCCCTGGGCACTATTCATCATGAATAGTACATAGGTGGGGCCCGCGATCCCCAATAACCTACTCTGTGTATTCCGTACTTACAGAATATATTTTCCAGTTGCCTTACGCAAGGCACAAAGCTTAGCATCGTAAATGCCATCCCCTGGGTCCATTACGTTGTGGGGCCCACCTACGACATCAGTAGGGCTCGCAGCTCCTAACAGCCCATTCTGTGTATTCTGTACTTACAAAATACATTTCCCAGTCACCTCACGCAATGGCACAACGCTTGGCATCACAAATACCGTCTGCTGGGCCCACTACGCTATGGGGCCCACCTAGCAATAGTGGGGCCCGTAGCCCCCAATAGTCTATTCTGTGTATTCTCTACATATAGAATACATTTCACACCTGCCTACGCGTGGTAGGATACACAGAATGCAAAATATTGCATTTTGAACCTAGGTCACTATTCACTATGAATAGTACATGGGCGGGGCCAACATTCCTCAATTAACCCATTTTGTGCATTCTGTACTTACAGAATACATTCCGCTACTGCCTTACACAAGGCATACCCCATGGCATCCCGAATGCCACATTTTAGGCTCACCACGCTGTGAGCCCAGTAAACACTAGTGGGGCCCGCTTCCCACTATGATCCACTTTGATGTATTCTGTATGCACGGAACACATCCTATCTGCTGCCTCACTTGAGGTGAAATTCTTGGCATGCTATTTGCCACTTTCCAGGCCCTTTTATGCTGTGGGACCTACAAGGGCACTATTCATCATGAATAGTACCCAGATGGGCCCACCACCCAAATTCATCAATTTGAGTGTTCTTGACGCGTAGAACACATTCCCGCTAGTGCCTATGCGAGGCACGACCCACGACATCCTGTATGCCACTTTTTAGCCTTAATGGGCCTATTGGGCTCGAATTGGGCCCATTTAGCAAAACTTGATGTTCGGGGCCGAATTTGAGAAAACTTACAACTGCAAATCTTCTCGAAATGTCGTTTGTACTTTCCTAGACATATGGCACGCATTCTGTTCCGTCCGTACAAGGTGGAGCGCATAGGTCAAAAATGCAACGTGCGTAGCGCATAGCCCTATAGGCTACGCACGTTGCATAGTAAAGACGTTTGGTCGGGAGCCCTTTCGGGACCGAATTTGGAAAAAAATTTTTTCTACAAAGTTGTTCCTTACATTGAATAACACTTATACGCTTCGGGACGCATTCCGGAAGTGACCATAGTGAGCCCTATGCGAGGGTTTCCAAACTATATGCGCGTGCATATAGCACTATGCGTGTAGCATATAGGCTATGTGCTGCACACATAGATCTATATGTGGCACACATAGTTTTAAAATTTTTCAAATCCAGGCAAAAATTACAAAATTGCCATGCCCAAAATTTGCTCTATAAATATAGAGCTAGGGGTCATCTGAAGGGGACCCCGAATTTGCTCTGAGAGCAGCCAAAACTCTACCAAAATAATTTCTAAAATTAATTAAACACTTGATTAATTTTTCTTAGGGAATTAGAGACAAATTGGCTTTAGTTAGGCTCCCTAAACACGTTTGGAGTGAAGATCAAGAAGAAAACTTTGCTGGATTAAGGTAATTCCCTCTTTTCCTTCATTTTTCTTCATTTTCCTCTGATTTTCTAAGGTATATACACCACATATATCTCTATGTGCGCCATATGTAACACATGTATGGTGCACATAGGATTATATGCAGCACATATAACCCTCGATTTTCAAAGAAACTCACATTTTCTCCGGTTTTCTTCCCGATCTGGCCATTTTAGTGTCATTCAAGGCCTTTCCATGCCTTGGGTGCCCTAGATCTGCCTTAAAACTTGTTGGATCTAAAATAATTTTAACTTTAAAATTATTTTTCATGATTTGGATGCAAATCCACGAGTAAAAACTCGGTTTTGGGTCTGATCTACCTAGATCGGGGCTGGATCTAGGGTTTCTGCTAAAAGAGTTTCGGTTTTGCTTTGATTTTCAAAGCTATGTGCGCCACACATGGCTCTATGTGCGCCACATGTCCCTCATGTGTGGTGCACATTGATCTATGTGCAGCATACATAGATCCCAGTTTTCACAGAAAAACCCTATTTCAGCCCGAACCGCTCCAGAACCGCTTCAGTTTTGAATTTTCCAATGACTCCAGTAGCTTTTCCGTGCACTTGGGGTTCTGGATCTATCATAAATCATGCATATCTACTTGGTTTTAGCATTAAAATCAATTATTTTAATTAATTGCTTAATTAATTGTTTGGTTCATCGAACTGGAGGCCGAAACGAGGTCAAAATGAGGTATTGTCTTCATTAAACATGCTTATTTTGGTCTGTAGTTTAATTCTGTACTGACAGATTGAATTTTCTTGCAGATCCAGAGGCTATGTGCACCACATGTCATGCTATGTGCGCCACACCTTGTCCATGTGTGGCGCACATAGCCTGATGTGCGGTGCACATTGTTCACATTTTTCCAAAAAACCCATATTTTAGGCCATATTTTCACCGTATTTTGACATATCTAGTGGTATTTGATGCTTTATAGTGGCTCAAATATTCTGGAAAAGTCATAAAATAATTACATTTAATTAATTTTGGCCTCAAAATTAATTTCTATGATAAAATGCAATTTTTGATCGTATAAATGTGATTTTTGACAAGATTGGATTTTATTTGGTCGAGTGGCTTTTTCCAATAATTTTGATGTGATGTGAGCCCTCCCATTTAATTTTCCATGATCAAACAAAAATAATTTTGCTTAAATTTATTTTTATTAAATGAATTTTCATGATCTGGTTCGTATTAATTCATATAATTATTGCCTAATAATTGTTGGATTTTGACTCTTGGTTTGTACTTTTAAATGGTATTGGACTAGTCAATTAAATCCAAAATTCATTTGCTACTAATGAATTTATTTGTTTATTTTGTATATTAATCCATCCGCATTTTTGGATCGTGCAAAACCATATGGAATAGTGCCCGGGAAGGAGGGGACGTTACTTAACGTCCCAAAATATGTATGCGAGGATATTTATGTAATAGGGTAGATTATTATTGGCTTGTAATAATTAATCCCCCCCTAATATCCCCTAATATCCCCTATTTTCCTTGATCCCTTTCACCAGTCATTATTATTTTTAATCATGGATGATTTATATTTTGCCTAAATATATTATGTCATCATGTCACATGCCATGTCACATGACACATACATACACTATTATGCATGCCATGCATATACCGTACGCCATAACATATTGTATTTCATATGCATATATGTATAAATACGTAAATATGCCAATATCCTAATACATAATCCAATACGCTCAATCAACCAATATGCCTTATCATGCATATATATATGCCATGCCATGTCATGTCATATACTATGCCACGACGTATGCCATTACACATATCATACCGTATACCATGCATATACTATGTTGAATACACATTCACATACACACCACTATACCATGTCATACATATGCCATGCCATTCATCACTTCACATGCCATGCATATGGTATGTCATTCATTTTACATGCTATACATGTAGTATGCCATCCATTTAACATGCCATGCATATGGTATGCCATACAATTATACCATGCCATGTTATAATACAACATTTCACATGCCATGCCACATGACACATGCACATTCTACTATACATGTCATGCATATGCCATGTCACACATCATCTCACATGCCATGCATTTGGTATGTCATACATATAACATGTCATGCATATGCCATGTATTACATCATCACACATATCATGCATATGATATGCCACACTTCATTCACATGCCATGCATAAGGTATGTCATTTACTATTCCATGACATCCATCATTTTACATGTCATACATATGATATGTCATTTACCCCACGCATCATGCATACTCTATGCATATACCACATATACACCCAACGCTAAAATGAATTCCAAAACATTAAACGTATAATGTAATATGCTATTTGCCATAATATGTGCTTACATATTAGTTTGCCATATCATGCATATAATATGTCATACACGCTCATATGTCATGCATATGCCATGTTACTTTTATCGCTATATCACATGTCATACATATGCCATGCCATCTGAATGCCATATAGCTTTATTTATCATTTTACTTGCAAACTTGCAATGCTAAATTCACATGACGCGCTGTGTGCTTACAATTACGCTTGCATGCTTGCCTGCTTGGGACAATTAATTCCAACTATAATGGTAAAATCGATTTTGGAAACTCATAGAATAGATCTCCACCACCCGAACCCAATCTCTGAAGGGTTTAATTATCACTCATGCTATAGGTCGGTTGGACTAATCCGGAACCATCCGGTGGTGACTCCCTTATGACTCTTTTGAGTCTGTATCATTCCCTAAGGGAACCCCTTAGGAAGACTGCGCTTTCGCTCCAAGTATGGTCCCCGGTCTGTGACTTTTGCAAGCCCCGCTTAGGGCCCCACCAGAAACCGACGCTCATAATTGCGTTATGCCCATAAGGTGTTCATGCAGGCTTTAATTTTGCTTTTCTTTTATCTCTTTTGTGTTTTAATTCACGATATTCCTGTAAGGAATTCCACAGGTAGTAATTTATTTAGTCATCTCAGTAAAAGAGTTATACTTTTTACCTAGGGTAAATTTTGCAGGTGAATTAAATAGCTTTTTGAATTAGGCGGGAAAATCGATTTTGAGTTAGAGTAAAAGAAGGAAACGTAGAGTTTTAGGTACTTAGGAATTTTAATCTACTTAAAACTCTTTCCTCTCTTTATTTTTACAGATTACACTCTACCAATTTCTTAACCTAATTTTCCCTTCTTCCATATTTTTAGCTTACGATTTTCTTTCACTATGGTATACACCCGAGCTGCTTCTTCCGACGGTGGTTCTAAGAGCAAGAAATGGTGAGCTGAGAAGGAGCTGATTGAAATAGAAGAAGACCCACCAGTTATGAATAGACCCACACCATTCTCGCTGCCACCTAAACCTATTTCTGATACAGAGGTTATCAGACTCAGAGTCTACACCAGCAAGAACCCCCCAGCTACTCGGCAGTTCCAAAAATCATAGCTGCTACCCAAGGTTATGGATGATGGTACTGATACTTTTGGAGAAAAGCTAATCGAAGCCATGACCACCAACTCAAGAGCAAACCAGGAGGATGAACAAGATAAGGAGTCTAGCAATCCGGCCCAAAAGCAGTCAACAGGGGCTGAAGAAGAAGAAGCGAGTAAGGAGCCCGATAGGGCAAACAGGGGAGCTACTGCTTCTGTCACTTCAGGTGACAATATGACCACAAGGGCGAGAGTAAAATGACTGCATGGAACACTTACCCCTCCACTGTCCAAGCTTAATGGAAACCTGAAATGTTCTAAGGAAGATAAAGAGATGTTTGTCAAGGTTGTCAATTTGAGAGTGGTGCAAGGGAAATCCATTTACCCCTCTGCCATTGAAAAATTACGACTGTCGATTTTTGAACACATCAAGGGAACCGTTTGAGAGAAGTATTTCCAGATTCGATGCCCAGTCTTCTATGAGCTGGTGTATGAGTTCTACAGTACTTATAAGCTAAACAAGGAAAAACTCATCAGATTAGACAGCCCTGAAGTTATCCAATTCAGATTGATGAGTAAACAGTTTTCCTTTTCTATTGATAAATTCAATTTAACATTGGGTCTGATTGATAAAGTGACCGATGAGTATGTTGAGGGATTTTATGATTTGTTTACTGAGTTTGATGCTGATGGCCTGTGGGAGCACTGTGCCCCTGCTTCGACCAAACGATACGATCCATCATCAACCAAAGATAACTATCTGTTTGACAACTCCCTGACCTATCTTCACAGATTGATTGCATACAGTCTGTCCTGTTGCAATGATTCACTTGGCATCATCATATGGGTGGAACTATTTTTGCTCGATTGCATGGTGCATAAGAAGTAGGTTAATCTTAGTTATTTTATTGTAGCCTAATTCAGAGCTGCTGTAGCTAATTCAAAAAGGCTAATCTTGGGCCATATCATCACCCATCTGGCTGTCTAACTTCAGGTATTTGATCTTTCCCATCATAACCTTCACAAGGCGGTTGATTTGGTCCCATTAGACATCTATACTCTGGATAAGATGGGGTTTTTACAGAAGAAGGAGGGTGAGCCAGGTTTTTAATTCTGTACATCGGGGCCTATTGTGGCCATCAAGGAAAGGGTTTTCAGGAAAACCAAGTCGATCACAGGAGCTTCTCCTGTGCCCATAATGATACCACCAATAGCAGGTCCCATCAATGCTGCTGTTCTGATTGAACTTAACTCCCTCCATTAGCAAATCGATAAGCTGACAGCAACCTTGGAGGAGTCTATGCGGCAGATTCTTTTAGGCTTGGATGAATTAGATGCGGAGATTGGCGAGCTTCACCATTCTTTCAAAATGCAGCAGTGAGATGGGCACAACGCAACATAAAATTTCCCACCAGGCAATGTTCTCACTTTTCTGTTTTTCAAATTGTTCATTGCTGCTGCCTGTTTTTGTGCTGTTATGCCCATATTGGGATAATGTGTCTTAAGTGTGGGGGGGATGTTTTGGCTATTATTCTATTGCTACATTCTTTTTCTATTATTGTCTATCTGCTTATGGTTAATTTTTTTTATGTTTTGATCTTGACAGGTCTTGATTTAGATGCTGCCACATTTATCCTTATGCTATGCCTTATTTTATTTTATTCTATTTTTTCTTAATATGCCTGTATATTGACCAACTTCTTTCAATACATTGTGCTGATGAAATTGATGTTATTTACTAATTTCTCTTGGCATATTCAGTTTTAATGGATCATTTAACTTTTCAGCAAAATTGATTGGATTCTTAGTGTTTACCTATAACAGTTGTTGCTACGCTTTGCTTGAAATATAGAATATTATGTTGGTACTTTGAAGAATCTGTTTTGCTGAAATTCCTAGCCTGACAATTTTATTTTTCAGAAGGAAAAAAGAAGAACATAAGTGTTAAAAACCTACATTGGTCGGTTATGTATGGTACGACATTCATAGCCCTTTAAGTGGCTTGTGCATAGAGCAGCCAATGTAGGGAGAACTTTACCCTTTTGAAGGTTGTTTCTTAGTTTGAATCATAACACTTAAAATAGGAATTTAAATTTTGCACCTTTGCTGATTAAAATTAGGTGGATCGGACCTAGTTTTCCTTAAACTGATTTATGGATGGAGTAGTTGGCAAAGGGAGAGTATCCCCCTTAATTGGGCCGTTATTGATCTTAAATTTAACAAATTCCAGACTTATGAATTTTTACAATTTATTGTTGGAAAAAGCAGGTTGGGCAATGGATGATTGGCAAAATGGAAGCAAGATCTTTTTACCAACTACTTATAAATTTGGTTTGAAATAAAAAGGTAAAGCAATGATTTTTTATGGCTAACTCTTTGAATTTATGTTGAAATTGCTGGTCGGTTAAATCTTCTTGATAAATGGTCTTGCTAGAAAGATTGGGAAATGGTATTAATTTTATTTTGCTATCTGTTTTAACTGAGGGAAGGTTCTGTTGTGGGCATAAGAGAAAATGTTATGGGCATAAGAATGCTTCAGGCAAGCATTGGATAAGTGTAGGGGTATTTGATCGAGCATCAAAGTGTCATGTTTTATGCCCATAAAGCACCCATTTTAGCATTATTTATTTGTTAGAACAGTTGACTTGCGTACATTTCATATTTTGCAGGTCAAAAATGGTGAGTTTTGGAAAACGTGCTTAAATGGGAAGTTTTAGAGCTTATTTGGATTTTAGAGTTTTGGGACACTGCTTGCAAGCATAAGACGGGGTGAAATGACCTATCAGAATTGCGTTTTGGGAAGAAGAAGTTGAGTCAAACTCAAACACCTGCGAGCTAGAAGCAGATAAGGCTTGCAGGCATAAGGGATACCAAAACGATAACACTTGGACAATTTTTAGAGATTAGACGAGGATGAGTTTTAGTTGCACTTAAACTCCTTAAGCTAGACGAAAAAGTGATTGGGAACAATACAAACTCTTTCATCTGAAGATTAAGATTATTATTTATTTATTTTTATTAGTTTAATTAATATTTTTGCCTTCTATAAATAGGAGTATGCTCCTATGCATAGGGGGTTCAGAGGTTTATAATTCAGATATTATTCTTAGTTTAGTTTAGTTTCCTTTATTTTAATTCCAGATTTTATTTTCTTTATTTTTATTTTATGTTTATAATGATTTTACCCATGATGCTAGGCTAGGCGATTGTTTTTCCCAATTGGAAGTAATTCAAGTCATTCATTAAATGATTATGTGAGGTCTAAGTTATCCTAATTCCATTGGCAAAGCACTATTATCTCTAATTCTGAGTCATATAGAACCATTGATGTTCCTAGTACATGTAAATAAGGCTTGTTGCATGCTTCTAAGTTCTAGCATATTGCTAAGTGGGTTGTTTGATATGGAAAAACGCTCGACTTGCTGGAGTGGTAAAGCCGGATGCTATCCTTGTTGCGATTTACGGTAGTACTTTTATGGGTTAGAGGATCTAGTTTGAACACGAGGGATGCTGGGGTCGCAACTGTTAACTAGAGTCGGGTCTTCCTAATTCTTAATGCAATTTTGGGATGACTTAGTGAGAATCTATTTCTACCTTGTCTATCCTGGGATTAGAGGCATTTCATAGAGCTTGTTTCATGGCGTCTTACAAATAAGGGAAGATTGGGGCGTGCGAGACTTGCTCGGTAAACTATAACTGGCTTAGTGCCATTATTGCCTTTGGATTATTATTAAATCCGTGATCATATTCAATTAATGAATACTTGATGCTTTCGGTTAGGAGAATTACCTTTTATTGATTTCCAACAATTTATTTAATTTGTTTCTTCGTTTATCTCAATTACTTTCTAATTCGCTTTGTTTATTTTTAAACGCAAAGGATTAAATGAGGTGAAGCTGTCTCTGTGGGATTCGACCTTTACTTCCACTGCTACAAAATTATAATTCTAACATGTGGCTTGTAAGGAATTAATTTGACGGAAGCAACACCCGATCAATGATGATAATAATAATAGTAATTGATTAATAGTAATCTTGAATATTTTTTTTAAAAATGAAAATTTTGAATTATTAAGAGTAGTTGAAATATAAATTTAATATTTAATCTAATATGATAAATTAATAAAATTTAAATATTAATTATATTTACCTATAATTATTATTTTACCAAATATGATATATAGAAAATTATCCCTTTCTCAATTCCTTTCATTTTTGGTGTTAATGATAAGTGGAACATGAGTTGTTTAATTTTATTATGAAAATATTTTTCAAGTTTATAATTTTTTGTTTTTAAACCAATAATAAAATGTAAAATTATATAAAATTTCAAAAAATAAAGCATTCAAAATCCATAAAAATTTGGGAATACCATGCAATTCAAATGATAATCTAGATTTTTTTTATAAAGAATACTGTATAAATTTATATCTAAATATATCATATTGATATTAAAAGTATTGCTTTGTAATCATGCAATAATGTATTAATTTGAAGTGACGTGAGCAGTTTTTGAAAATCTTACCGCACAATATCCACATAGAGTCAAAATTTCATAATCAAGTTTAAGGGTTTGCATTAATTGTCTCGTATTTTCATATGTATGAATTGGTATGGCTTGTTATGCCATTTCAAGAAATGGGCACATAATCAAAATCCAATGACAAATGTCCAACTAAAAATGGGAATGAAAGATGGAATTAATTAAGTTAAAAAACTTATTCATCTTGAAATAGAAGCTCCACATTTTGTAATGTTGAAGGATGCTACTTCATTATGCAAGATGTTATCAGCCTTAAAAATGTTATTATTTCATGACCAAAATATCAAACCAAAACCATTGCTTTATGTTTAATACTTTATAATTTATAATATAAAGGCCTCATTTGATTAAACATATTATATTAACCTATATAATATAATCATAATTACATTATATATTTGATGACTTTATTTGATTTCATAATATTAATGTAATGCTGAATACTTAAGTAATCATTGATACATCATAGAAGTGATCAGGTAATTACACTTAAATCACAATGTATTTTTTGTTATAATTCATTCGAGCATTCAAACTCATCCTACTTTTTTATTATAACTACAATACATCACATTATTTACTAAACAATGTAATGCAATATAATATAATAAAAAATTTATTACATTACATTACTTAATTTATTACATTACATATTTGATTACAATGCATCCAATCAAATGATACCAAAGTGTTTAAAATACATAATAAATCTCATAAACAATAATAATTTTATTTTCATAATGGATCATTCACTCACATGTTTTATTATTATTATATATATATATAATTGAACCAATAGTTCATTAACAAATTTCTTTAAAAAAAAAATTCAAACATCAAATAAAAAATTCAAATGGGGTAAGTTGCGATTATATATGCCCCTTTAATATAAAACATTGTTGCTTCTATGCATTTCCTTTTTTTAATATATGTGTTGATTTCCTTAATGGAAAACATTATTGCTTATATTCATTTCATTTTTTTAATCTATGTTTTGATTAACTTTTTACTTTTTTATTTTATCTAAAACCGATAAAGATTAAAGACTCTTATGATAATATAGGAAATTTAACTATCAATAAAGAAGATTAGAAAATTAAATTTGAAGTAATACATTTATGAGATATCATTTTTAATAATAATAAACAAAATTTGAGCATAAAAATAGCGTTGCTTCATGAAAAGTGAAGACATTAGATCTGGATGAAATAGTGAAGAGATCAGTAGTGAGGTGAATGAGATGAGAGAAAAGGAGATGAAAGGGAACATGCAAGGAAGGAAGAAGGAAGAAAGAGAGAAAAGTGAAGAAAAGTGACATGAAGGAAGTATATGAGTTTGTAGGAAAGAAAATGTTTGTTAAACATTTTGAGAAGTCCAAAACGTTCAATGTTATAACCAAGGAATATGACTGTTGGACAACCAAAGCAAGTGGAAATGATAACGTATCAAGATGGTAAAATAGAGCATTTTGCCTAGTAAATTAAACGGCAGTGTTTTGATAAAGGTTTCTAGAATTTTCCATATGTAACACGTGTAGGTTGCAGAATGATTATAAATGTGTATTTATATAGGAGGCCAAATGAATAAAAATACAATAGAAAAATGCATGCAAAATACATTCCTCTCATAATTAATTCTTCTACATGGTATCAAAGCATTGACAGCTCCTTCTTTCGCCTCTCATGGCTGGAGCTGTTGATCAACAAACACTAGTAATAAAATAAAGATCCACCCTTAACCTCTGCCACTCCGATCAACCTAGATTAGTTCTTGTTAGTGTTCAATTCACAGGATCCAACTATATACCATGGAACAGGTCTATGCTACATGCATTAAGCGTATAAAATAATCTAGGTTTATAGATGGTACTTACCCAGCTCTTGAAGAAGATGCAGCCGAATATGAAGAATGGAGAATGATCAACTCTAAGGTAATCTCTTGGATTTTAAACTCCTTATTAAAAGATCTGGTTGAGTCCTTCATTTATGTCTTGATGACAACAACTTT
The DNA here is from genome assembly GCA_948192965.1 of Dalechampia spathulata. Lineage (NCBI taxonomy): Eukaryota > Viridiplantae > Streptophyta > Magnoliopsida > Malpighiales > Euphorbiaceae > Dalechampia > Dalechampia spathulata. The sequence goes on from CANYBF012213141.1 coordinate 11,769, forward strand.
GTGGGATGAGCTCAAAGAACATTTTGGAAGCAGTAATGGTCCTTTGCTTTATCAAATTAAATGAGGAATCGGTAGCCTACACCAAGAAGATTTATCAGTAGTAGTATATTTCATAAAGTTAAAGAAGATGTAGGATGAATTAAATGAGCTTAGACCAAATTTGAAATGCACTTATAACTAAAGGGCAAAAATAGTTGAGCATGAAGATAGTGATAGACTTATTCAGTTCCTGATGGGTTTAAATGATGCTTATGATAATGTGAAGAACCAGATCTTACTCATGGATCCATTTTTAAATGTCAACAAAGCATATGCCATGGTACTAAGTATTGAGAAATATAGAGAGGTTCAGAATGGGCAAGGCAACAATCAAGTAATGGCAATCTCACAGTACAAAGAAAATACCAAGTTTGCAAACCAATGACTACAGGTTAAGAGAGATGAGGAAAAACTGAAGTGCACTCATTGCAATATGGCTGGACACACAAAGGAGCAATGCTTCAAGATCATCAAGTATCCATAATGGTTTGGCAACATGAGAAAGAAAAAGAAAAATGTGAATGCTATTTAAGACAATCCTCTAGTTCAAACTGGGTTCTTAGTAGACATTGACATAATAAGCATAGTACAAAATAAAGTTCAAAGATACATACAAGAGTATGGAGTGTAGGAGAAAGCATGATGCACTACTAACATTTTTGATCATGCAGGTATACATCCTAAACATTCTAAACCTTTTACAAATATAACTGGTAAATGGATTCTTGACATTGGTGCAACATCACATATCATAAATAGTCTTTCTTCATTCACCATGCATAAACTCATGAAAAATAAAGTTTTTACCTGATGGAGAAACACAAGAAGTGACACATACAAGGACCATAGACCTAAAACACAAACTAACCTTGAAGAATACCTTATGTGTGCCTAAATTTCATCACAACCTCATCTTTATCAGCAAACTAGCACAATAAAACAACATTATAGCCATATTTCAGTCTAACAAATGTTTTTTTCAAGACCTTACCACCCATGAACATATAACATAAGGGAATCTACAAGAAGGCTTATATGTCATTGATACAAAAATTATGCAAGAAAAATGTAATAAAGTTAGTGATTGTAAAAGCATCCATCTATGGAATAACAAACTTGGACATGCCATAAAAGAAAAAATGTAACATATCAACGAAATTCTCTTTTCTGATAAAGATTTTCCACATGTATGTGATATATTCCATTTCTTAAAGCAAGCCAGAAAATCATTTCCAAGATATATGATTAAAACTCAAACTTCCCTTGAAATATTGCATGTTGATCTATAGGGGCCTTATACCATATCATCCATAATAGGAGCATCATATTTCCTGACCATTATAGATGATTATACTATGGTTACTTGAACCTACACATTAAGAGACAAACATAATATCGGTTAGGTCCTCAAAAACTTCATCCTCATGATAGAGAACTAACTGTCATAGAAAGTGAAAAAGGTCAGATCAGATAATGGTACAGAATTCTAAAACCAAAAATATGTAGAGTTTTTTCAAAACAAAGGCATCATACACCATCATAGTTGTACTTACACTCCCTAGTAAAATGGTATAGTAGCAAGCAAACACAGATACCTTCTATAAACTACATGTGCCCTCATGTTTCAGTCAAAAATAACAGTAAAGTTTTGGAGTGAAGCCATTCTATATGCTACCTAAATCATCCATGTTTTACCATCAGGCATTCTAAATTGGTCATCACCTTTCAAAAAAATGTTTCAATCAAAACCTAAATACAACTAGTTCAAAGTCTTTGGATGTCTTTGTTATGCCAGCAACCTGAATCCTAGAAAAACCAAATTCAGTCCCTGGGCCATAAAATATGTTTTCTTAGAACTAGTAGTAGGTTATTAAGCCTACAAATTATAGTCATTAGAAGATCAATGATAAATCATTACAAGGGATGTTGAGTTTTATGAAGATGTTTTTCCATTTCACTCAGACCTAAATCCAGTACTCATACCCACCTTCAACCCAAACATGTTATCAGACTCTTATCCAAACCAAGTCATTAACATAGACAATATAGAAACCATCACTAATAACAATGAGGCACCAATTTTAAGAAGTGTCAAGGACAGACATAAGCCAACCTAGTTAGAAGACTTTGTTGCAAATACAATCACTGCACCTTTTACCTCAGCACCCATTTTCATATCACTATACCTCACTATTGTTACATCAGTATTATCAATTCATGAACCCATTACATATGCATAAGCTACTAAGAATGAAAAATGGATGCAAGCTATGCAGGATGAACTATTAGAACTAAAGATAAACAAAATATGGATACTAACAGATTTACCAGCGAATACAAAACCTATTGAATCAAAATGGGTGTATAGGATCAAATACAATGCAGATGGCTCTGTCTCTAAATACAAAGCATGGTTAGTTACAAAATGATGTATTCTCACCTGTCACCAAACTAGTCATAGTTCAAATTTTCCTAGCATTGGCAGCCTCTCAGCAATGGCATGTTCACCAATACGACATCAATAACACCTACTTGCATGGGCAAATTGATGAGGAGATTTACATGCTACCACCCGATGGTTACCTATGAGCACCAAAAGGAAAAGTATGTCAACTAAAATATAGTTTATATGGTCTAAAGCAAGCAAGGAAAATATGGAATAGAGAGCTCACAGCTAAATTAAATGCATATGGGTCACTCAATCATAGATAAACACTTACCTTTCGTGTCCCTTATCATCTATGTTAATGATATCTTGGTAGCCAGTCCCTCATTGCCAGAAATTATAACCATCAAAGGATGCCTACATCATGACTTCACCATCAAAGACCTTGGTTCTGTGAGATACTCTCTGGTCTAGAAATATATCAATCAGTAGAAATATATTTGAGATTTAATCATAGAAATAGGGCTATAGGATGCATGTACTGAGTCAATACATGTAAGCTCCTTGATGAGGACATCTTGCAGCTGCTTTGCATGTCATTCGATATTTAAAAGGGGTATTGAATAATGGCCTTTTTTTTATTGGAACACCCACCAAGGTAATCGCTTTTTGTGATGCAGATTGGGCAACCTGCAAGGCTACCAGACGATCTCTCATAAGGTATTGTGTCTTCCTCGACGGAGCCTTGATTTCTTAGAAAATAAAAAAATAACATACAGTTAGTTGTTCCTTGGTGGAAGCCGAATATCAAAGCATGGCCAAAACAATCTATGAGTTAATGTGGATTGCTTATCTGCTTAAGGATTTTCCTATCTCCCTTCATTATGATAATCAAGCAGCCATATATATTACCAAAAATCCAGTGTTTCATGAACGCACCAAACATGTTGAAATCGACTGCCACATTGTGCGAGAGAACTTCAAATCCGACTTCATCAAACTTATTCATATCAGTTCTGCTGCTCAAGTTGCTGACTTATTTACAAAATCCTTAAGGGTCAGGAAGTTTCATTAGTTACTCGACAAGATGACCCCTACCTTTAATCATGCAGTATCATCTTATGGGAGGCATAAAGACATTAGATTTGGACGGAATAGTAAAGAGATCGATAATGAGGTGAACGAGATGAGAGAAAAGAAGATGAAAGGGAACATACAAGGAAGGAAGAAAGAAGAAAGAGAGAAAACTGACATGAAGGAAGCAAATGAGTCTATGAGAAAGAAGATGTCTGCTACACATTTTGAGAAGTCCAAAGCATTCAATGTTGTAACCGAGGAATGTGACTATTGGACAACCAAAGCAAGTGGAAACGACAGCGTATCAAGATGGCAAAATGGAGTATTTTGCCCAGCAAATTAAACGGCAGTGTTTTGATAAAGGTTTCCAGAATTTTCCATATGTAATACGTGTAGGCTATAGAATGATTATAGATGTGTATTTATATAGGAGGCCGAATGGATAAAAATACAACAGAAAAATACACGCAAAATACATTCCTCTCATAACTAATTATTCTACAAAAGGTACCGTGTATCCTCTCTATCTATATCACAATGCATTTTTTTTGCTAACCTTAAAAGCAGTGGTGAATTTTATTACTGATGAAATAAGTTTGTTTTCATACAGGATGACTATTATATATATATATATATATATATATATATATA
>CANYBF012213595.1:0-14003 GCA_948192965.1 Dalechampia spathulata
GAATTTGAGCCTTATGCTATAATAATTGCATATAATTGACATGTGATTTTACGCTTCCCTGTAGTAATGATTTTTATGCTGTTGTTGAGAAATTCTCTATACTTCAATATGATTATTTGATGCATTCATTTATTAGTGCCACTGAGTTTTACTCAGTGTTTGTCATTTGATGAACGCAGGTCCAAGCACATCAGAAGCTAGACGGGGTTAGCGTTAGTTGTCGGTAGTGTGGTACACGACTTCGACGATTCTTACGAGGGTTGCCATACTGGGACTTAGTTAGGTGGACTCCTGCAAGCATTGTATATATTGCTTATGCTCTTTTCATGTTTGGCAGTAATATTAGGTTATGTTATTTAGACTATGACTACATGCTGATGCCACTGGGCATAACTATAACTTTCTATGTATTGTAACTCGTTGTGTGTAACAGACGATTCCGTGTGGTTTCGTATCGTTCTAGTATTATTATCAGAGTTACACTTTGTGAAAAATTCTTTGGCATGTTGATATAATTGTCATGGTAAATGAGTAGTAATTATTTTCCCTTGTGATGAAATTTTGGAACTCGATGAAGGAGTTTCAGGGTTTCGTTACGGGACATGTCTCCACTCAGAGGTGTGACATTTATAGCACCACTGAGTTATATACTTAGCATTTATCATTTGATCAACATCGGATCTAGACCATTCGGGGAATGTCAGGATTAGTTGATCGATGGTTGGCAAAGGTTGAGATTTTCATGAAATCTTATCTTAAAGACAGTCTAGACTTATGTATTATACTCTGAGATATTTTTTGTTATTATGTAGCATATATCATTACTCATTTAGCAGTAGTATATGGTTGCTAATTTTATGATGTATATATGATTATGTTATGATATGTTTTGCTAATACAATATAACTATAATATATGATGATAACCATGAAAGACTTACAGATATTATATGATGTATGCATAATATGTTTACAAATTATGCAATACGATAAAATACTAGAATACAGGTGAATGAAATATTTAGGTAGAATCATAATGATAACCATTCCTCTTAATTGATGCTAAATCTTCAGATGATCCAACACTTGGTGAAATCCTCTTTCAGCTTCAAAATCTTAACACCACAATCAATAAAATACATAAATTTTATTAACCTTCATAAACTCATGTAGTCCAATGCATAGTCAATTGAAGCTCTCCATCATTATATGGATTGATTTGAAGATTACTATTATAATTTCTTCTAAAGTCAAGGTTAACATCCACCTCCACGCCTTCCAGAATCTTGATTACCTTGGTTATTTCTCCATTTTTCATTCTCAATACTATTTTTCTTTTAATTTTGTTTTTATGATATTTTCTATCTTATTGTAACTTATTTTGTTTATCATTGGGGATAATGCCAAAAATTAGGTTTGGGGTGGCATATGCATATGCATTTTATTTCATGCATTTTCATTCAATTTTTTCCAATTTTTGCCTTAAATTGTATACATATTGCTTGAAAGTTGTATACATGAGAATTATATCTTTAGTTGTCACTTTTCAATATCAACTTATTAGTGTTTGATATGAATTATTTTAAGTGTATTTTAGAAGTTTGACTATGGTCCATTTTCCTTTCAATTGCTTATCTAACTTTATATTACTCTTGCTAATGGTTGCTTAAATATTTCAACATTTTTATTTACTTATGCAAATTTAAGTAATTTTAGGCTTAGATGGATATGTTGAGTTTAATTGAATTCCTTAGCTTGTTATAGCTTTGTAAATAGATCAAGTCAAGTAAAACAAGATGATAAAAAAAGGAATGCATAAAATGAAATTGTTATTATATTTTAGACCTACTCTCGTATTTGTTGGTTAGTAGGTAGGAATTGACATGAGTTCCATGAGGTTTCTTAAGTCAAAGATGACTAATAATACAAGTATTATTATTCAATTTTCACTCCTATGTTTTTTAATGCTTATTAAATAGGGGTATCTATGCACCCCATAGTTGTCTTTAGGTTGAAAAGTTTGAAAAATATGAGTATTAAACTTGATTTATCTTAGTTGTGAATTAATTAATCGAATGTCAACATCAAAATTTATATATTCGTGCTAAAGGTCCATAACTAGATATCTTGGTTAAGAAAATAGTAATAAGAGAGAAAAAGATTGTGAAATGCCTTAATCTATTGACTATGCTATAATGAGTTATGTGTATTCATTATTGAACTCCCTTCTTCATCTTAGCCTAGTTTTTCATATCTTTACCATATTTTGTGTTAATTACTTCTTTCTACATATTTCTATCTTTCAAAGTACAACTTATTGGCATTTGTAAAAATAAGGCAAAGTTATTGATTCAGAGTTTTGATTGAACTTAAGGAAGTCTAGTATTTTATTCAAAGTAAGACTATTCTTTCATTTGACTTTGTTATATTGATTAAAATTAACTTGAAATAAAATCCATAGGTTTATGTGACTTTGTTATATTGATTAAAATTAACTTGAAATAAAATCCATAGGTTTATGTCAATTAGATTGAATTTTTATAAAAAAGATTCATTAGCAAGCTTTGAATTAGGATTTTTGAAACTGATGGTAGTCATTGATTCTTGTTTATGAACCTCATAGTTTAAGTGAAAGGAATTCTAACTATTAATTTACTAAAAATTTTAAGTTAAAAGAAATTTAAATGTATGATATATAAGTAAACTATTAATAAGTGTTATGTTAAAGTTATTTAAATGTGTTATTTAAATAAACATAATAATATTGTATAGTTATTAATGAGTTACTTGAGTTGTGATTGTGATATATAGTAGAATTGGGGTGAAGACATATTTGATGATGGATTTGTATATGTAAGTGTTTTTAACTATTAAATATGTATAAAATATGAAGAAAATACTAGGAGAAAATTTTGAAATATTTGAAAAATAAAAGAAACTTTGCTAAAATTTCTATAAAAAATTCCTAATAAATTAAAAGAAAATAGTTAAGAAAATTTAGTTTAAAATTAAAATACACACACACATACATATATATGATGAAATGAAATAATTGTAGAAATTTATATGATATCTTATGTAAATGATTTTTTAGACATTTTAGTTAGCAAAGAATTGGAACTAAGGAATTCATCGGAGTAAAGTTTGATTCAAATGATCACATCATATGCTATCCGCTATATTTTGAGGTTTATGTATATATATATATATGATTTTATTTTAAAAAATATATGATTTAAATTATTCATATGATTTTATTATTCTAGAATTTTATTTGATTTTAAATAATAAAAGTCATTCCTTGTTTAATAATTCTATTAAATTGTTATTATACTAGTTATTTTTATTACAAAATTTTCTTAAAGAAGATATTTATATTAGAAATAGTAACTTTTATTTTCTTGTTGGAAATATTTGGATGAGTTTTGTGCTATAAAAAAATTAAATACTATTGATTACATCACACTTTATGATTTTATTGAAAGGATTTAATTTGTTATGCTTTAAATGCTTATAATTCATTATAATATAAGATGATATAATTTTTATTGGGTGAAGTTTAGAAAATCCCTCCAATAGAAAACTCATTAATGATGTCGAGTTTAGAGAATCCCTCTTATTGAGGGTGTGTACACCAGATCAAATATACGAGAGGTTAAGATTAGAAAATCATTCATCGGTAAGTATTGTTGAGTTTAGGAAATCCTAAGCTCACGAGATTCATGTGTTAAACGAGAAAAATGAGTTATAAACCATATTTTCATAAGTGACTTAGATTTTAATTTTATATATTAGTTTATAAAATTTGCTATTTTTATATTAAATCTATGTGATTATTTATTTTAAAATATGTTACAATGATAAGTATACAAATATTTATACTACTTAATATGAAAATTTTGTTTTAAGCCTATTTAATTATTTAAGAATTTTATCCTCAATAATTTTAAAAATGAGTAAAGTGTTTTACTGGTTTATAAAATATTAATAACTATATTTTATGTTATTTCTTATGTAATATTTATTTTTAATTAATTCATTAATTATATGTATATATATGTGTGTGCATGACTAACTATTCTTGTAATTAGCATCGATTGTTTTATAACTAGTGAAAATATTAGCTCTAAGGAAGATGTCGATTAGGAAAATTATTGGCAACGACTACATATTCTCCTATGGAGCTAGCCACACATTTATTTAATATTTTTAATTATTATATAATGTATATAGTGTAGACATCAAATGCACAAGGTTATCTTGGGCAGATACATCTATTATTTTATAATTATTATATTATATTTAAATGAAAACATTCTTCTTTGTTCAATATTATATATTATGAAAAATTTAAATTTTATTACTTATGAAAAAAGTTAATTTAGTCATAAGTTTGTATGAATTTACTATAAAAATATTTATCAATATAACCAATATCATCATTAAAAAGTTGAATTTAACAATTCTTTGTAATATACTTGGGTAACTTATACTCAAATATTATGAGTTATAGGTATGCTATAGGAGCATGTCATGTTATAAATAAAGGTTATGACATAACATATTTTGGTGATATCATAGCCTAGTTTAGGCATACAAAAATATAAACACAATAAAATTATTTGAGAATTTTATTAATTGTATTTACCTATTTAAACATGTCTACGTTAGCATATAATGAATATAAATGAATGTACAAGCTTGATAAATGATTTGTATCTATGTAGTGATTGATGAAGATGTTCGAAAGAGGTGTTGTTATGGGAGAAGGATATAGAGATCATGATCCTTATAACATTAGATTCGAGGCTTGTGATGAACAAAGAGGATAAGAACCTCAAGTGCTTAAAGGATAGACAGGTAGAACCTAGTCCATTCAGTGTCTATTTGGCTTGTACTTGAGATATCAATAGTGGACCTGGTGGTCACATAGGTGGCAACATTATTACAGTTACTGTAATATGATCGTGTACTTAAAATATGAGTATGTAGTGTCTATATTGTAATATGATAAATATGAATAGTTAAAAATAATACCTAAGAGTCTAATTAATCCATTGATGCTTACATGGGAGGACTTTTAGTGTCAATTTCAACAAAAATACATCCCCCAGCTTATATTGATTAAAAATTATATGAACTTCTTGTACTAAAGTAAGCAAACATAATAATGGTGGAATATAAGAGAAAATTCACTAGGTTGAGTTACTATACAAGTAATATTCTAATAATGAATAGGGAGAGGTGTAAATAATTTAAACAAGAATTAAAGCCATAAATCTGGCGTTTGTGAAAGGATTCAACTATGAGGATTTTTCAACCCCAATGGGGAATGCTTTAGAACATGAGAGGATATTGAATAAAGAAGTGGTTGAGAAAGAAAAAGAAGAGAAAGCATGAGATTTAAAATATTTAGATCACAAGGGTCAAGGCCACCTAGATCAGCTTAGTCAACTAGTAGTGTTGACCCTAAATTTCACCTTGCACACGTGCATTCTCAGATTTTCTTTGATGTGAATTAGTATAGCTCTTCATTTTTTAATACAAGTTGCATACATGCATTTTGGAACATCATAAGCCATTTGGTCATATGGTACATCTAGTTTTTGACTCTCACAAATCAACATATGAAGTTAGCTTTTTGTGTATGTGTGTTGTGAACTTGCTATTTCCTCGACACAACTTGACATAGGTTTCTATTATTAAAACTAAGTTATACACATACATTTTAGGGCATCATTGAGTCATTTGGACATGCGGTGCATCTAGTTTATAGCTTGAGTAAGACAGTACATGAAATGCATTTTCAACTTCATGCTATGCATGAAGTTTCAAAATGACTCATTTTCCTACATTGTTAACTTGTTTTGAGGCATTTTCTATTGGCTTTTATAAATACCTTTTGGGTATTAGCATTAAGGGACTTTTGGATCAATTTCTAAGGCAAAACTCTACCAAAATTAATCCTCAATCAATTATAATTAATTAAGCTCTTAATTAAGTAATTAGAGACTAATTAATCACTCTTAAATCCTAATCACATTTGGAAATTGAAGATTGAGGCCTCATTAGCATTGGTGATGTGGATTTACTTATATTTTCCTCTCTTTCTCTTGATTTTCCTTTGTTTTGGTGGGTTTTTGCTTATGATTTTCATGAATTATTAATGCTACAGTAACATTCATGACATCATGATTGTTTGAATGATCTATGATAGTTAAATATTTGGCCTTTCATTCTTGTTTTATTGAAAAACTCAAATTTCTTTTCTTGTAAACAACTTCATGATATATATATAATACTTTGTATGATGCATGTAGTTTGTTTTTAATTTTATATGACACATATACCACTTTGTGCAGCATATATACCTTTATTTTCACTTCATACGATGCATATATTGCTTTATGGACATATGTATCATTCTAGGCTTACATGAACTTAAATTTTCAATCATTTTCACTTTAATTTTTAATTCATTTAAAGTTTCTAGTAGCATTCATGATCTTACAATGATCCCAATGATTTTGATTCCTCATAAATCATTTCAATTTCATTAATTTTTGCTTGAAATTTAATTAATCAAATTAGATGCTACTTTTGGTTTGATTTAATTACAATTGATATGATTGAGATTAAATTGGATCTTGATTATATCTCTAGCTGATGCTTAATGATGTTAGAATCTTTCAATTTTGATTTTCATGATCAATTTGATTCATTTTACTATTAAATTAATTTAATTTTGCTTAATATTTCAATTAGATGTCATTTTAATTGTAATTTGAGTTTTTATGGTATGATTAGACTTAATTGGATGTTAATTTATTTCTGAGTGATGCATTATGATCTTAGAATTTTCTAATTTATGTCTATGATCAATTTTTGGTTAAAAATTGATTTTCTTCAAATTGATTTGCTAAATTGAATTTTCAAATTGAATGCTACTTGATTTGATTTTCATGCTATTTGGATGAATGAATTAATTTGGAAATTAAATTGAGCCCGATTGACTTGCTAAGTGTGATTTTGAGAGTTCCTTTACACTTTCATGATGTTTTCATGATTCGACTCATGTTAATCCCTATTTTTCATGAATGTTACTGATACATTTTATGGGATTTGGTTCTTGAATCATGCTTTCACATGGCATCGGATTGATCAAATGCATCCCCATATCCTATTTGTTACTTAACATTGTTTATTTATTTTATTTTCTTGTGCATTTTTAGCTTGTGCTACTGAAGGTCATTTTTCAAGTGAAGGAGTTATTACTTAATGACTTATTTTCATATCGTTGAAGACCCCTTTATAATAGAATAGGCTTATATTTCCCCTTTTTAGCATGTATGATTAGCATTATTCATCGTATACCTTTATCTCTTTTGATCCCTTTCTCTAGACCATTACTTTATTTCATGCTATTATGGTCACTTTTATATATCTATCATGATGTATGTTCTCATATGTAATGCCTATATCATATCATCTCATATGTCATACCTTTGTCATATCATCTCTCACATGTCATGCTTATACAAGTCATCTTTCATATGCACGTTTACCATGCCATCCTTGCTATGTCCTACTTTTTCTCACATGTCATTTCATTTTTACCATGTCATGCCTATATCATGTCTTTTATAATATATCATCTTTCATATTTCATGCTTATACCATGCCTTCTTTCACATATCATGCTCATGCCATATGATCATTCATATGTCATGCTTATGCATGTCATCTCTCATATATCATGCTCATACCATGTCATCTCTCATATGTTATGTTTATGCCATGTCATCTCTCATATGTCATGCTTATGCTATGTCATTTCACAAGTTATTCTTATATTATGTCATTTCACATATCACATCATATTTACCATGATTGACATATCATGATATCATGCTATATTTATGATGATTGCCATATCATTCTTGCCATGCTATGCTATATCATGCTATGATTGTTGCCATGCTTGTTGTGTGCTTTATTCATGCTTATGAATGCTTGTCTATGTAGGATAATTAACTTGACTAAAATGGTAAAATTGAATTTGAAACTTTGAGAAAGTAGATCTTCACCACCTAAACCCATCTCAAAAGGGTTTGACTTAGCACTCATATTATGGGTTGATTGAACCAAATCTAGAACCATTTGGTGGCAACTCCATCTTAGGAACTTTATTAGGTCTGTCTCATTCCTTGAGGTAGCCCTTTGAGAAAATCATATTTTTACTCTAAGTGAGCCTTTGATGCCATCTATTGCAAGCCTTGCTCTGGGTCACAATAGAAGCCCCACCCATAGTGGTGACTCCATTAGGTACCTACGATAAAAGAGTGATGGTATGAAATATTAAAGTTTCATATCGATTTTCCTATTCTAGTTAGGTTAGTTATATTGCATATCATGTACATTGTTTGCGTTTGCACACCAACTTTATCCCTAATTAACTAGTGATTATGGGTGAGTGAGTACCTTGGACTTCATTCGACTCCTTGGGAAAGTAAGTATACCTTCACCATTCATTACCTTATATTGAGGATCATCAATGATTCTTAGAATGGATAGACTAGGTATAGTCTTATATCGATGATTCCATTGAGTTGGATAGGTTATGGACAATAAAGCGGGAGACCTTAGTATGTTCTTACTGGACTAAAGCCCGTATAACTAACCATAACAACATTTCAAAATTGGGATCCCTTATTTGTATACTATATGGATCTCTGCCTTATCACATAAGTGGATTTGCTTAACTTCAACATATTTTCCTACTACATATTACTTTGCTAAGAGTTAGAATTTTATCATAATTCTAAGAGGGTTGCATAACCTTATGGCTATTTGATTGGCATTCTCTTATCATTGTAATATGATTACCTTAGAATGCTTTTGGATTTTCACCGTAATCCCTCATTTGATTAGGCAATAGTCAATCTTTGCTTGCCTCATATATTAAGAGCATCATACGTCGAGTTCCTAGTGTAACTCTGGGCTACTATCCCACCTAGGAGATTTTGGACCAATTAATCTTTATGGAGGTATAAGGGTGGCAAAGAGTGTTTCTATGTACTACTTGTTCACTAACTTTTCCATGTTTTTTTAGCAAACATGCATATTGATGCAATTTTTACTAACTGGTTTCTTTTATAGCCATAACACTATATGTTTCCTAGTATAGGTCATGCATACATTCTATGTGTTGTATCACATACAAATGCATATGCATACTCATGCATCCATGCTAACTTTCTTTGTTATATGCAAAAACATGTTAGACTCATAGGTTCCTAAGAATGTTGCATCTCTATTTGAAATTGCTTACTCTATTCTAGATGATGCTTCACTTGCTGTTATCTAGTATCTGATTGATTAGTTGATGGCCAAGCTCTTATCCACTAACTTTAAGACTCTCTTATATTAGTAAATTAAGGAAGCTCTTAGACCTAGAGACTTTGGTCACTCCACCAGCTTCTATGAAGGATAAGGGGAAGGTGATAAACTTATATGACATTGAGATGGATGATGATACATCACTTCACATACATGATATACATAAATCTAAGACTTCTACACTAGAATAAAAGATAGAATAACTGTAATCTATCATGAAAACTAAGGGGATGGGTTCAGATCTTGACTTTGATGAATTCTCTGTTAGAGCCATTAAGGGACTACTTGCTAAGTTCAAGCTCCTATATGTTCTTAAGTACAATAAGGTTGGGGACCTAAAGAACTACCTAAAGATGTATACTATAATGATGAGCACCACTAATTTGTTAAATGAACAAATAGTTTAACTTTTCTTTATCTCACTAGAGGGACCAACATCGGCCTGGTATCATAGTCTCAACAAAGTGACCATGATCGAGTGGAAGCCTCTTTGCACTACATTCTATAAGTAGTTTAGGTTTAAATCCCAATTTGATGTTACTCTGCTAGATCTTGAAATGATGAAGTAGAAAGCTAATAAGTCTTTCATGCACAACTTTAGCCAGTAGATGGGTAAGACTACACTAGTTAGACAAAAGCCATATGAGTTAGATATGATCAAGAAGTTTATCATGGGGTCATTGCCACTATACCAGGATACGCTAAAGTATAACATGTTTCACACTTTTTAAGACATTTATTCAGTTAGCCAATAGATTAAGTAGACTAAGGGGTTGAAGAAGAAGGAGCCTTTCTTTCATTAAACCTAAACTACCATATACACCCAAATACCATATAAATCTCACCATATCAATGCTTTATAGTCACCAAACCCAATTCTCCAAAACACTATCCAACCCCTGGAGGTACTTGAATCTTAGAATGCTACTTTCCAAGGTTTTTGGGCATCTCCTTAAAGCTAAACTTATAAAGCTTCTAGAAATAAATTTTCAAACACCACCTCTAGCCTTAGTAAACACTAAAACTTACTATCACTACTATCAATACCATGGTCATAATATTGATGATTATTACTCTCTCAGGCACATCATTCAAGATCTCATCAACTCAAGCGAGCTTGAAGATCCCAAGAAGTCTAAACCCTTTACTAACACAAACCCTTTACTTAACTACCATAAGGCCAATTGCACTTACATGATCCAATCAGGGTTATAGAATCCCTAGTTCTTAGCTCCTTCTCTCCCCTTTGATATTAAGGAGATTGCTAGACTTTTGGTTACTAGCTTCAAGCTTGGTAGTAGGTTTGACATCAATGCCTCAACAAGGGTTCAGAAAGTAGGGTGAGTTAGTTAGGACTCCCAAATTAGCCAAGCTAGCACTTAAAGCTCCTAAGCAATAGAAGGGATTAGGGGCTAATAAGATATCCTCTTGGGTTCATAACATGGCCTATAATGGTAAGGTGTTTATTCCTTCCAATCTCGAGAAGAAGCTTGATGTTTTAAAAAAGCTAATAGAGGCTTGAATCAGTGGTAGAGTTTATAATCTTAGACATCCTAGTGTCCTTTGCTTTTCTTTGGGTTAGTTGTGACAATCCATTAGTATTGGTTGAAAATATGATTATAAGGTAGCAGAAACATTTAAAATCTTTTATAAAAATACATTTTTCATGGATCTTTGCAATCATCATTCATTAAAACATAGTAAAGAGGATGTGGTATAAGACAAGTAACACTTACATGAATGCCAATCTTCTTCAATTTTATTTGTCAGAAAAGTTATATTATAAATTTTTTAATCCCTAACGTAGAGGATCTCTAAACTATCCATGCAAGCATAGAATCATATTAGTAATCAAAATTACAAAATTCATTTTAGAGACTAGCAGAAATGAAAATAAAAGAGAAGGAGATAATCATGTGACACATGCACATGCATAATCATGTGCATGGTATATACATTGCACATGCAAACTTGTATCATGCCTATCTAGAGTTCTATTTGTTAGAATAACATGATCCTGGTATCAAATAGAAGCTCTTTTCATGCTATATATAATAAACATGAAAATTAAAGCTAAATTATAACCTTAAAATAATATCTCATATTGAATCAACATCCATTCTCTTTATTTCTGATCCCCTAACTTTTATGTGTGACCTTTTGGATTCTTGACATGTTGGCAACATATTATAATATCATTCAATCTCATTTAATAACATTATACGTAAGTTATGGGCAGTATCTAGTCACACATCATAACTACCTAAATCTTAAGAGATTATTAGTTTGATTATAACCTTTCCATGTCAGATATTGCTGCAATGAACTCCTTTCACCATCCATTATCTTATTTAGGTCTGAGTATGGATTACTGTCAACTCAATAAATGATCAAGCATGTTAGATCATGCCTTAAACTTGATGTTCCATGTACATAATCTTTATTCCTAAATGCCACTGTGAACTTATTCACTTCTAGGAATTCCACTCTAACCAGAGGTTCTAGAATCAAAGATTACTATATGCATCATTGAGATAAAACCTCTATATTTAATTTGGGGTGGTGAATCCTTTATTGATATATAAATATCTTCAACTATTTCATACTATATCCAACCTCCCAACTATGAACTCCTCCTATAGAGGAATAAAGCATAGGAGTCAAAGTATAATAATCCATAGTTAAGATAACCTTGATATCTCAAGTCAAAGGATACTTGCACTACTGATATGAGTAAGATATGTATTTCATAGACATAGATTAATAATCCATATGAAATCTCACTGATAAGGCCTCAAATGAACTAATATTATATTGTTAATCCACATCTATACTTTAGATAACTCATATCATAGTGAATGAGAATCACCTCTCAATAGAAGTATAACATGTGTTGATCTACCTACATTAATAATGTCCAGTCTTATTAATCCTATGATCAGGGCAATTTAGATATTAAACATTTGCATACAACAAAAATCTCATATCATAAAAACTTTATGAATTTCCCTTATACTATTCCAATACCTTGGACTTTATTATTTAGTTTAATACTCTAAGTAAAATAAGTATATAAAATACTACACTTAAATAATGAATAATACCTTTTATTGATTAAATATTCAATTACAAATAAAATTTGATACTCTAGAGCATATAATAATAATTGGGAGGTGTGTCATTTACCTTGCATTAGAAGATCAAGTTTCCATACATGGAGGGTGTGGTTACTATGGTTGTTACTAATAAGGTTGCCTTGGCCTACATTAGAGATAATGCTCTACATATAATTGATTTCTAGATCCCTACCATCAGAGAACTCAGGTCACGCTCATTCCAACTGAGCCTCATTGTGGAGAAAATAATGCTTAACATGAACTTTATACTTAGTAAGGGTTTAGGTTGTTAACAATAAGGTATGGTGGAGTTCAATATCCCTACAATTATATGGGAGGAGAGGTATTGTATTGGGTTTAACTCCTACACTTCGGATAAGCTAGAAAAATGTATATTTGGGGTAATATCCAACAAGCTGCTAGGTCATGTAGTTAGTGAGAGAGATATTAAAGTGAATCCTAATAAGGTGAAGTCAATATATGAAATGCTAATTCCCATAACTGAGATAGAAGTCAGGAGATTTCTAGTACAGTTCCAATCTATCAACATGTTTATTGCTAAGCTCATTACTTTATATGAGTTCATCTTTAATCTTTTTAGTAAGAAGTAGCCTTTGGTTTAAGATGAGAACTACCAGTTTGTGATTATTAGTTATTATGTTGTTTATTTCAGTCTTAATATTGTGATTTTTATATGTTTAGTCTTAGTTTTCTATAAGTTTTTATGAAGTATTATGTCTATTTTAGTTACTTTGCTATTTCTTTCTAACTTTGTTTGCAAGAAGTCCCAAGATGTTATTTTGTGGACTGTTTGTAAGTATTTGCAGGAAATTTAGTGAAATATTGGTTAAGTATGAAGAATCGATGGTGAAATGAGGAAGAACGATTCGTAATGATTGATACGAGTCGAATAGAAGACATGAGGATAGTGTACGACTCGAGCATGATTGATACGAGTCGTAACAGTAGAGAAAAGAAGAAACAAGTCAAAGAAGAATGTGACTCGTGAAGTATATGTACGAGTCGTTACAGTAAAGAGTGAAGTTTGAAGCTATCAGAAGCACGACTCGTAAGGACATGCACGAGTCGTTACAGTGAGGAACTTGAAGTTTGAAAGTTAAGGTATGACTCGTAAAGCCTATATGCGAGTCGTTACACTAAAATATCCAAAGGAAGTTCACTCACACCAAGTCAAGGCATGACTCGTGAAGAGTAATCTTTATTCGTACAAGCAGATGCACGAGTCGTGACATTCATACTTTTTGGGAAGAGTTGCAATGCTTCATTAAAAAAAGGCGTGATTCTTCACCAACTGATCTATCTTTCAACACAATGTTTAGGAATAGTTGTTACCTTTCAATTTTATTTTATAAATAGATCTTTGGGATCAATGTACAACTCATAGTGGAGTAATAGAGGAGTGCAATAGTGGATTATTAAAGAAGTAAACGTAAATATCCATAGCCTCCTTCTATTTTCCCTATCAACT
>CANYBF012213938.1:0-12043 GCA_948192965.1 Dalechampia spathulata
AAACTAATCAAAATCAACTTGTTTTAATCAAATGCAACTAAATCCAATCAAATTATTGATTAAAATGATGGATCCAAGCTACGGATTTTATGAAAATTGAGAGAATTTAGCAATTCAAAACCCTAACCAAATGTTGCTTCCTGCCAAAGTAACTAACATTGAAAATTATAACAGATTTATGAACTTACCCGAACGGGTAAGAGGAAGACCCGATTCGGGTAAGTTAGATACCCGTTCGGGTATCTAACATACCCGAATCGCCCCTCAATCATACCCGAACGGGTAAGGGCTCCAAACCCTAAAACCAAACCCTAGGCAACCTAAACCGAACCCTAAACCAATCTAGAGTGAATCAGGAACGCCCGTACGGGCCAGACAGTGATGGAAATGAACCCGGTTTACCCTAATCGGTAGAGGACTCAAAATTTAGGGTGCGACAGTTGCCCCCTGATTCAAAAGAACATACATGTACTTGGAGTATGTACTTCTTCGCAAATCACGAGGAGCACCACGACAGGCAGGAATACTAGACAAAAAATGGAAGAAAAGATCCACAGGGGATAAAATGAAAATGAAATGACAGAAATGAATAAAACAAATCTACTGGGGAGAAACAAAACCAGAAAACAATAGAAAATAACCCCACTGGGGATGAAAGAAACATAGCCGTGTGAGATAATCATGACCTCACCGACTAAAGAAAAGGAAGAGTTGCATAGGAGCGGCGCGTCCTATCAACTGTAAACAGGAATGACTGGACCCACTGGGGATAAACAACCGAAATCTCATAGACGGTCACGATCTAGCGAGAAAAGTTGCCTAAAACGCCACTGGGGAATGAAAACAATGACGACCTCCTAGACGATCACGATCTAGCAAGGACGAGACACATGAGGCTCCATGAGGATAGACACAAAGACTTCCTAGATAATCATGATCTAGGGAGACAAAGCTGAATGAGAGAACTGGTTCTCACCAACTCACACTGGGGATAATCTCCTAGACGGTCACGATCTAGCGAGATAGAGTTGCATGAGACAGTGTAGTCTCACCAACTCGCACTGGAAATAACCTCCTAGACTATCACGATCTAGCGAGGGAACAGAATGCATGATCTCCATTTGGGGAATAATCAGCAGGAATCTCCTAGACGGTCACGATCTAGCGAGACAGAGTTGCATGAGAGAACTGGTTCTCACCAACTCGCACTGGAAATGAGAGGATCCTCTAGGCGGTCACGACCTAGCAGGAATGCCGAGGGCACCTCTCGGGCAGAAACAAGTTGCATAAGAGTAATTAAACCTTACCAATTTGTAGACAGCGAGGTTGCGTTGGAGCAGAATCATCCAGACCAACCTGTGTGCTGTAGACGCTCTCCTAGACGGTCACGATCTAGTGAGAGGAAAGCTACATAGGAGCGGCGCGTCCTACCAACCTGTATCAGAAAATGTATGAATTCTGAAAAGAAAACAGTCATGGTTTCCATTTCAGAATCAGAAATCAGAGGTCATAATCATAAAAACAATAGTAAATGATCAATTTCATAAACTGAAAATTCAGAGTCCAGAAACTGAGGAACCAGAACTCCTGGGGATCCAGCAAACTGTCAGAGGGTCCCTGGAACGCGTCTGGATTCCCGTTCGGGTAAGTGAGCTACTTAAGCCGAAATTCACTTTGCAAGCCTCATTTAACTCAGTTTCAGTTTTCAGAATCCTCCTAAACACTCTCAAAATATCCTTAGGTCTAGGTTCTCAGAGCACAGCGACATCGTAATGGCGGACCGACGACCTTGTGAGTCATCCAGGTATCGGAGTGCAGAGACTCCCCACTGCAACCTGACACGAGGTCAGCAGGTGCCACTACTTTTGAGCCCAGAGATGCATCTATCTCAGCGGGTTAGCAGATCGGTAAGTCTCTCGACTACAGCTACTCGATTTGTTTAATTTTTCAATGCATGAGTTGATCTAGGAATTTAAACAATAGAAACATGTTTAGGATGCAAATTCAAGAATGAAAATTTAGTCAAGAATACTCATCAAATGCCTGTACTGATCACAGCTTAGGGGAGTAGTTTCCACCACTGGAAACTTTTCTGGTATCAGCAAATGGTACCGACAGCTACCAGAGGCCGTCAGAGCCCGAGTGGACCTTACTGGGTTTGCCCCGCTACTCAGCTGCTTCATAGATGGAGAGACACGCAGCATACTATTGATGCTGACAGCCATGCTGGAGAGATGGTGGGACACCATGCACACATTCCACCTGCCCATAGGAGAGTTCACGATCACCCTGTCCATCTTCACTGCGATGACGTATGTATCCTGCACTGGAGGCGAGCTGCCTATGTGTGATATTTCAGTTCGGGACAGAGCTTACATTGAGAGGCTGCTTGGAGTGGGTCCGCCGCTCAGAGGTGACCGGAGGATCAGCTACGAGGTTCTCCAGAGCCGATGGAGAGATCAGCAGCCCGAGGATCAGGTAGCGATGGACCAGTACACCCGCAGCTTCCTGATGTACTTCCTGGGTGGCTCCCTGTTCTCAGAGTCTGGTGCCACAGCCCATCTGAGGCTTCTCCCAGCTCTTGAGCATCTAGACAGGGTATCGAGGTATGATTGGGGTACCCCAGCTCTGGCTTATCTGTATGCCGCGATGGACCGGATCAGCCGTGATCACTCTCGGTTGCTGGGATTCTGGCCTATTATTGAGGTACATAACTGAACTCAAACTGATTTCACTTTCTAACTATTTTGCTGACATTTTCTGATGCTTGATCTCTATTTGCAGCTGTACGCCTACCGGACCCAGTTCTGCCAAGGACCAGCAGACATGACAGTGACTAACCTCCCCTTTCCAGCCATCAGGCTCTGGTTTGGAGCTCGGCTTAGTGCAGTCAGAGATCTGGATCTCCATAGAGCCAAACTGGGCGCTCTGACTGAGGATATGGTAAGTGTACCTACAACCATAAAACAACAGTTTAGTTTGAAATTGAATTCTGAATTGCAGATAATTACCTGTCGTTCTAATTGCAGATCCGCCTCTCCTGGCTGTGGGAGGAGAACAGAACCCCGGAGATCGTGCGTGCTGCTCGGGAGAAGGACGAGCTCAGACTGCTGATGGAATCTCCCGAGTCTCGGGAGTGGTACCTCGGAGAGAGGGTTTACAGAGCTGAGCGAGGCATGGGTACTCGCAGGATTCCCGTCGCTCCACCAGTAGACATGTTCTGGGGAGTCCACCTGCCTCAGGGCGAGCTAGCTGTGGCCATGCACGGAGAGCATATCGATAATCTGGCAGAGGATGGTGACTACCCCCGATTTGTTCAGACTCGTCTGATGTCCTATTTGAGGGTAGAACCTCAGGCTCAGGCTCCTGCCGCCGGTTCTTCTTCTGCTACTGGCAGTGGTGCTAGTCCCTCGACAGCGACTACACGGAGGGTTCGCCAGAGAGGTGCACCAGGAGAGGCGGATCACCTCTCGACTCATAAGATCTTGAGACTGACCGTGCCCCCTTCCAGTCAAGTGCACCAGACTACTGCAGATCTTACCGAGTACATCCAGATAGCACATTCATTCCCTCCTTTCCCGATGGAGTTCACGCCAGCAGACTGCACACTGGTATGTTCGGCACTTAACTCTCTGAATTTGTTCATTTTGCAAGAATACTGATTCCACTTCCCATAGGTTCCTCGAGCCGATCACGAGGGACTCATCCGTCAGCTGGAGGGTTTCAGAGCAGGATGGACTAAGAGCAGCTACGAGCTCCGTCATGAGATGCACGACATGCGGGCCCAGCATGAGATGGAGAGGATCCAGTATGAGGTAGACAGGGCCCAGTATGAGACTGAGAGAGCCCAGTATGAGGCTGAGATGACCAGAGTTCGTGCCGAGCATGAGGCAGAGATGGCGGGCGCTCAGGCCGACATTGACCGCTTGGAGCAGGAGGTAGCCACTCTCCGAGCTGACTTGGGACCCGGACCTGACGATGATGTTTAGTCTTGCAGTTGCTTTCCTTATTTTCTCTGAGTTTTGAACCTTTGTCTCGGAATTTTGAAACCAAAACTGATTCTTTATTCAATAACTTTATTTGACTTTTCTGATTTTATTGCAAAACCTGTTCAAAAATATTACATGAATGCATGGATGCTTAAATGAATGAATGCAATTCTAACTTAAAACCTTGACATCCTGAGCAGGCCGTAGACTACGGTTCTGAACCTGTGCTGCGAAAGAGGACACTGCCTTCCTCATCATCTGCACTAACCGTAGTTCCTCAGTTGACACTGGAGGTCTTCCTGGCCGGGTTGACTGCGCCTGACTAGAAGAGACTTCAGTCTTTCGGGCTAGAGGCAGTGCATGCCTACCGCTATGTGAGGGTAGATCATGACCTGTTGAGAGCGGCTGTTCGCTTCTGGGATCCTGTTGACCACGTCTTTCGGATACAGGATTTCGAGATGTGCCCTCTGCCAGAGGAGTTCAGAGCTATCATGGGAGCACCTCCACTGGACCATATGCCACTTGCAGTACCTCAGATTTCAGAGGCTGACGTCATACTGCAGATGGTCTCTCTGTTCGACTTGCCTCCGAGAGTCGCCTGTATGTACTTATCTCCTAGTTGTCAGCACATCTCTGCTAGCATCATCAGGACATGCCAGAGAAAGGACCCTTCCAGTCCTGGATGGGTTAGAGTAGTACAGTTCTGCATACTGAGTCAATACCTTCTGACGTCTCCTGGAGATGACGCGCACTGTCGATTATTATCTGTTCTATCCCAGATGGCAGATGGTCACGATCCATATCCGTTGATCTTAGCCGAGACATTGATCGGTCTGGATGAGATGCGATGTACCAGAGGGGACTTTTCATGCGGTAGTCCATTGCTGCTTCAGGTACTGATTCTAAACCGCCCTTTCAGGTTTTCAGTTCAGAATAGATTATTTTATGCCTTAACTTTTGCATGAGTCGCCCCGTACGAGGTTTTCGGCTCATCAGGCTTATTTTATTTTTCTGGGACTCTAACTTTTGCCTGAACTGCCCCCTTGGGTTTTCAGCTCAGTGAGTCGCTCTAATTTTTGCTTAAGCCACCTTTTCAGGTTTTCAGCTTAACGAGCTTTTCTCTTTTTTTCTTTTTCCTTTTTTTTTTCTTTTTTTTTTTCTTTTTCTCTTCTTTTCCTCTTTTCTTTTTCAAAAGATCTAGTTACAGGAGAGATTAGGACTACTGGCAATCCCATCAGGCAGATTAAACTGGTACAATCCTCGTAGCTTTCGGTCGCGATGACTATCATCCCCTAGATCGGGTTCCAGCACGGCAGACTGGGTTGAGCACATCTCACAGATGACTGGTGACAGAGTCAGATGGACTTGCCTCTGGTGGCGGATTCAGCGTGTTACCATATCCACCTATGCAGAATGCGTGCCCTTAGTAGGTCTCTTCAGATGTTCATTCTATGCACCTTCTCGTCTGTGCAGGCAGTACGGATCTCTTCAGCGCATACCAGCCAGGTTACCCATGTTCAGCAGAGCAGGCCTGACGCAGAGGTTCCTCGATCATCTGGTGCAGATGTGGGCACGTAGAGTAGTGACCCCGTACTGTCATGCAGCTTCATCCAGAGTATCTATCCACTACCATCAGTGGGTAACAGTACTGCAGCAGGAATCTAATCCCGACGCCCGGGAAGATTATCACAGAGAGCTATACTGCAGAGAGAGAGATCAGAGCTAGCATGTTTCTGTAATGACAAATGTATCAAAATTTTGACTAAATGCATGAACTCATATTCAGATTCAGACTTGCATATAACCATAATGATGTTTGCATATAAAATGATCATGTTGCATTTCCATAAACATTTAAAATGAACACTGATTATGTCTGACGCCTTGACCACCATGACCAATCAGCCGCGAACGATTTTCTCATTAGTCAGCCTAACTCTCATCCCTAATTTTTGCCTGAACCGCCTGTTTTGGGGTTTTTAGCTCAGCGGGTTTCATTTTTCCTTGCTCTAATTTCTGCTTGAGTCGCCTGTTTAGGTTTTCAACTCAGCGAGCTTTCATTTTTATTCTTATCTTTTTTCAGAAGAAAACCCTAACTTTTGCCTAAGAACCCAAGCGAATCTTAGCGGGCTAGACATGAAAGAGCTTCAGCCGGTCCCTGTTAACTGGCTTAGAAAACTCATTGTCGTCCATATCAGTCAGTTTCACAGCACCCTTAGACAGAATCTTCTTGACGACGAAAGGCCCTTCCAAGTTCGGACGGAACTTTCCCCGAGGATCAGATACTGCCGTTCTGCACTGTTTCAACACCAAATCACCAACCTTCAGTAATTGTGGACGCACCTTCTTATTAAAGGTCCGGGCTATCCTCTTCTGATACAACTGCATGTGAAAGAGAGCTCGCAGTCTCTGTTCATCCATTCTGGCAAGCTGTTCATATCTCTCTCTTCTCCAATCAAATTTGGGAATCTCAGCTTCAAGAGCAATTCTGAGACTTTTCATTTCTAGCTCTACTGGCAATACAGCTTCCATACCGTACACCAAAGAATAAGGAGTCATGCCTGTTGACGTCCTTGCTATCGTTCTATATCCCCAGAGTGCCAGTGGTAACTTCTCAGACCAGTCTCGGTAGTTCTGCAGCATCTTGGCCAGAATCTTCTTCAAGTTCTTGTTTGCAGCCTCGACAGCCCCGTTAGCCTGCGGACGATAAGGAGAAGACTTGTGATGCTCAATCCCATAAGCAGCCAACAAGTCTCGAGTTCTGCCCTGAAACTGTACTCCGTTGTCCATCACTACATGGTGAGGTACACCATATCTGCAGATGATGTCCTTCTCAATGAACCGTGTCATCTGTTCTGCCCCCAGCTTATTAAATGAAGCTGCTTCCACCCACTTGGAAAAGTAGTCGATAGCAACAACTATGAACCGATGCCCGTCAGAAGCGTGAGGGTGTATCTCACCAATAATGTCAATCCCCCAAGCTGAGAATAGCCACGGTGAAGTCAGACTCTGTAACTCTGTCGGAGGCATATGCTTGAGATCTCCGTAAATCTGACATTCCTTACAGCGCCTTACGAACTTAATACAGTCAGATTCCATAGTGGTCCAGTAGAAACCCTGCCGTAGGATCTTTTTGGACAGAATATACCCGTTCATGTGTGCACCACACAGCCCAGAATGAACATCTTCCATCAATTGCTGTGCTTCAGATTTGGTGGCGCAGCGTAAATGCAATCCATCTACTGTTCTCCTATACAAGACATCCTCAAATAGAAAGTACTGACATGCAAGCCGCCTGATAGTCTTCTGATCAGTCTTCGATGACCCCTCAGGATAAACTCCTTCCCTCAGGAAATTCAGAATGTCTGCATACCATTCATTCCCATCTGTTTCAGCTACCATTACAACCAGATGCGAATGGCATGGAATTCTAGACGTCGTCAAAGACAGCGGTCGCATCAAAGACTCGTGAGGGCCTTCCCATACAGATGCCAGTGTTGCTAGTGCATCAGCCATCTGGTTCTCTCCCCGTGGCAAGTAAATGAACTGACATCGAGTAAATGACTGGAGCAAACCCTTCAAGTGCATTGAGTAGGGCTTCAGGTGTTCTTCCTTAACCTCCCATTCATCCTTACTCTGCTATACCACTAGTAATGAATCGCCGTAAATCTCAACTTCAGTTACTTTCAACGCTATCAGAGCTTCAATACCATAGATACACGCCTCATTTTCCGCCATGTTATTGGTAACTGAAAACTCCAGTTTCATCGCCATAGGAAAGATCTCGCCTGAGGGGGTGACCAATATCACGCCGATCCCAGCACCTAGTCTGTTTACTACTCCGTCAAAATACATCCTCCAGCTGTTCAGAGTGATCATGCTCAGATGTTCATCGGGAAATTCAAGTTCCCAATGATCTGTCCCCTCAACTGGTTGCAGTACCAAAAATTCTGCTATCGCTCTTCCCTTGATCACCTTCTTCGGCACATACTCGATGTCAAACTCAGACAGCAACACCAACCACTTTGCCAATTTCCTGACCAATGAAGGCACATTGTACAGATAATGTACCGGGTCATCCTTAGTCACCACCCGGACCTTATAACTCTGAAAATAATGTCGCAATCTCCATGTGACCCAAACCATGGCCAGACATAGCTTTTCGATCCGATTATACCTCGTCTCATATTCCAGGAGCTTCTTACTGAGGTAATAGACCGCATGCTCGATATTAGCCTCATTCTCCTGCACCATCATTGCCCCCAGAGACGACTCCTCAATAGCCAAATACAGAATCAAGGGAATACCAGCTTTTGGCGCCTGTAAAATTGGAGGCGCTGTCAGATATCTCTTAATTGCGTCGAAGGCTTTCTGGCAGTTTTCATCCCACACTACCGGTTGCTTTTTCCTTAACAGCTTGAAAATTGGCTCACATATTATGGTGAGCTTTGCTATAAACCGGCTGATATATTGTATTTTGCCCAGAAACCCCCATACCTCTTTTTCTGTTTTAGGAGCTGGCATTTCCTGAATGGCTTTTATCTTGTCCGGATCGACTTCAATTCCTCGATTACTGACCATGTGACCCAACAGCTTTCCTGATGTCACCCCAAACACAGACTTCTTTGGGTTCAGTCTCAGATTGTATTTCTCAGCTCGAGTGAGAAACCTGTCAAGCGCTTCAGCATGAGACTCCTGAGTCAGAGATTTCACCATCATGTCATCAACGTACACCTCCACCTTCTTATGCATCATGTCATGCAGCAGAGTGGTAGATGCCCACTGATAAGTGGCACCAGCGTTCTTAAGTCCAAACGGCATTACCCTGTAACAGTACGTACCCCACTCTGTGATGAATGCAGTCTTGATCTTGTCAGCAGTCGACATCAAGATCTGATTGTACCCGGAGAACCCGTCGGTGAATGACTGCATAGCACTGGCTGCTGCACTGTCAATCAGAACATCAATATGCGGCAACGGGAAGTCGTCCTTCGGAGATGCCTTGTTCAGATCCCGGTAGTCCACACATACCCTGACTCTGCCATCCTTCTTTGCCACTGGAACAACATTAGCGAGCCAAGTTGGATACTCAACTACCTCTAGAAAGTCTGCAGCTATCTGTTTAGCAATATCCTCTTTCACCTTCTGTGCCCACTCAGGTCTAAGCCGCCTCAACTTCTGCTTTACAGGTCTGATCTCAGGGAAAATCGGAATTATGTGCTCTGCGATCTGTCTGTCAACCCCCGGCATGTCTTCATACGACCAAGCGAAAGCCCTTTCATGTCTTTTCAGTACTTTTTCTATTTCTTTTCTCTCGGTGATAGTCAAGGCGTCGGACAAGCTGATCAAGCGAGGATCATTCTCAGTGCCCAGATTAAATGCATATGTGGATGCAGCATTGATATCAAATATGCTCATGTCATTATGATGTAAATGCATGCTAGAATCAAAATAAAGATCACACAAGTAAGTAAATTCAGATTTTATTGCATTAACTTTGGCAAGCGTTACATCCTCTTCGAAAATGAAAGGCAAGTTCGGCTCATCAGCATCAGTCTGCTCAGTGTCAACAGTCAACTGGCTTGTACCCTCTTCGAATAACTTTGCCTTGCCTTTTTCTGCAGCACTGGCTTTCAGCCTGGTGACCTGACCCAGAATCATCCTCTCGATATCAGCTAAACACATTCCACCAGTTATCCCCTTCCCGCTGCTTTTCTGCTGTACAACTGCTGGTTGATACACTCGTCCACTTCGGGTAGCATGATCAGTGTTAGGAAGAGCAGCCTCATCTTCCTGTGAAAGATGGATCTTCTGGGTCGATGACGAAACCCTAGAAATCCATGTACTCATATTAGAGTTCTTGGGAGCAGCCTCATCCTGTGAACTAGTCAAATTATCATGTTCAGACAGAGCAGCCTCATCTGTCTGTGAATCATCCTCCCCGGATGGATCGAATACATGTGGTAGAATCAGTTCCTCATCCGGCTATGACTCATCGGAATCAAAAAAAGGATCAATAACCAACACCTCAGCAGCAACAGCAGTAGTAACAGTAACAGAATCAGAACTCATCTTACGGGACTCCTGAAAACCCCATATTATCTCAGCTTTAGAACTCAACCTAGCAGCTCTATCTTCATCAGATTCAGCTATTACTATCACCTGGCTCATGATCTCCTCCTCAGTCCACCTTCTCTTAGTCATAATTGCCCGTGTATGGGATACCTTATTGTAGTTAGGAAGCAGGTTCTTCCGTGTACTAGGTCCTCTTTTCTCCGGATCCACTATCTTCCCGGAGTCGATCAGGTCCTGGATCCTGATCCTCAGCAATCAGCAGTTATCAGTATCATGCCCGTGATACTGATGGAATTGGCAAAAGAGATTCTTATCAACACCCGCCGGCACAGGTCTGCTTCTAGCCGGAAAAGGGACTAACAATCCTTCCTTTTGTAGCTTCCCGAATATCTTGGACATGGACACGCCCAAGTTGGAGAATTTTCTGGGCTGTTCCAGGCTATTTACCTCCACCACTTTCTTCTCTGGTGGCGACACAAACTGAGGTCTAGATGTACTCCCAGGAGTAAACTTCCGCACGACTGGAGCATCCTTCTTCTTTTCAGCTTCTGCCTGATCAATCCTCAACCCAAGTGCATGAACATCACTATAGTCACGGTATGCATGATACCGCATCCTCTCCATATACACTGGCAATGTTCCAGCTATCATCTTGGCAATGAGATCGGACTTCATTGGCTTCACCTTCAATAAAGCGGCAGTATTCATCCATCTGGTGAAGTAATCAGCAAACGTCTCTCCTGACTTCTGCTTGACCATTTCTAGTATGGCCAGCATCGTCTCAACCACAGAGTTGAACCCATACTGCGAGCAAAAAGCCTCACAGAGGCTTTTCCAGTTAACTCTAGTCTGTTTATCAAGGGCATGGTACCACGTCATTGCAGCTCCAGTAAGAGACAGAGGGAAGAACCTTGGTACCACCTCTCTCTATACAGACACCGTACTCATGGCTATCAAAAACTGTTTCAGATGCGTCCTCGGATCACCTTTACCATTGAACTTGGGCAAATCAGGCATCTTGAAGTTGTCAGGTAGATGCCCGATCGTGTCGACAGCGAACTCATCCTCATCACCGAGGTCTAACAGCACACCCTGCTGTTTCAGCAAGCTCTGAAAATGACCAAACCTCTAGTCCATAGCCTGGGCCCAATCAAACTCAGCAGCATCCGTCCCTCTAGTCTCTGTAACAGTAGGAGCCCTGGGAATGGCATCCTCCAGATCTATATAGTCGTTGCAAGGGTCATCAACAACCACCTTCTTCCCTTTCTTAGTGGCCGTAGCAGCTGTAGTCTGGCCTTCAGTAGCCAGATCTTCAACATTCCGGTTCCCAGATGAACCTCCTGCCCCTAACTGTATCTCAGCACATTTATCAGTGATGAGCTTCCTTATCTGATCTTACAGCCGTTTAACAAAATCTCCCTTTAACATCTCATCGGTTACCCGAGCCACTATCTCATCGATGTCAGACGAAGTCAACTGAGCCATTGCAGGAATAGGTGTAAGTACAGATGATGAAGATGCAGAATCTGATGCAGCTGTAGAATCAGCAGTAACAACAGTAGTTTCGGCGCGAATGAGTCTTCCCCGGTGATCTCTGGTCCATAGAGTTCCTATGATGCAGACTTTGGAAGAGAAAATGTATCAGCATGATGTTCCTAGAATGTCAGAATGCATATGCATGAATGAATGGGAATGCATCACGTAGGATGTATGAATTCCTAAAATGTTATCTATAAACAGAATAATATTATGGCTGTCATAAAAATTGTTAGCAATGATGTGTGTATGCGTGTTTGACAGAAAACACGAAACGGTTAGAGCAGGGTATAAATAAACATGCCTCCCTCCCTTCCAACCTTATATCACCACGGACATTGGCAAGTCAATTTTCCTAGGTGGGCTCTCGTCCGGAGCTTCAATTGAACTCTCCAGATGCGTAAAAACTCTCGTGCATGAATGCAACGTATCATGTGATCAAG
>CANYBF012213976.1:0-13508 GCA_948192965.1 Dalechampia spathulata
TTTTCAAAATGGTCACTGATTTTCAATTTTTTTCTTTTTAGTATCTGAACTTCAATTTTTTTTCATCAGGAGGTTTTCTGCCACGTTAAATATATACGTGGCAGAATATTCCTTAAATATTCCCTTGCATTGCCACATGGACAGTTGCCACGTGGATGGTTGTATACATGGCCTGTTGATATGTGGACGGTTGCATACGTGGATGTTTTCCACGTCAATTGCATTGCCATGTAGGATTACAGGTCAGCATGACTGATGACGTGGTAACCGTCCACGTGGCAATGCAAGAGAATATTTGAGGAATATTCTGTCACGTATATATTTACGTGGCAGAAAACCTCCTGATGAAAAAAAATTGAAGTTCAAATACTGAAAAGAAAAAACTTGAAAATCAGTGACAATTTTGAAAATTGACTTAAAAACAGTGTCATTTAGTAATATTAACCCTTAGACTTGAGATATCAAGGTTATCTTAACTATGGATTACTGTACTTTGACTCCTATGCTTTATTCCTCCTTAGGATGTGTTCATAGTTTCGAGGTTGGGTATGGTATAACATAGTTGAAGGTATTTGAATATCAATAGAGAATTCACCACCCCAGATTAATAGTAGGGGTTATCTCAAAGATTCATGAAGTAGTCTTTATTCAGGAATCTCTGGCCAGAGTAGGATGCCCAAGGCGAATATGATTCACAGGGGCATTTTAGGAATAAAGATTATATGACATGAGAAATCTATTTTAGGGTATGACTTAACATGATTAGTCATACATTGAGTTATGATAAGAGTACGCCCGTGGAATAAGCGTAAGGTTGCATAACCAAACAGAATCATGAAAGGATTCTGACTCTTAGTAGAGTAATATGTGGGAGGAAAATAGGCCGGGTCTATGCAAATCCACTCACATGATAAGGCAAAGATCCACATAGCATGCAATAAGGGTCCTAGTTTGGAATGTTGCTAGGCTTATTATATGGGCTTTAGTCCAGTTTTAAGAACAGGCTAAGGTCTCTCGCCACGTTATCCACAACCTATCCAACCAAATGGAATCATCGATATAGGACTATACCTTGAATCTATCTGTTAGGAATCATCGATGGTTATTAGTATAGTGCAGCGAGTGGTGAAGGTAAATGTGCTTTCCCAAGGAGTCGAATGGAGTCCAAGGTACTCCCTCACTCACAATCACCGGTTTGACACGAGACCAGGGTGGTGTGTGCAGACACAGACTGGTGTTATGATATATACAATTAATCCAACTATGATGGGAAAATTGATATGAAAACTCTTAGATGCCACCACTTTTTTATTGTGATGTCCCCAGTGGAGTCGCCACTGTGAGAGCTAGTTTCTGCCGGAGCCCAGAGCGAGGCTTGCAAAAGTCACGGACCGGGGACTGCACTTGGAGCGAAAGTGCAGTCTTCTTGAGGGGTTCCCTCAGGGAATGATACGGACTTGAAAGAGTCACCACCGGATGGTTCCGGATTTGGCCTAACCGACCTATAGTAGAGTGCTAATTGAACCCTTCAGAGATTGGGTTCGGGAGGTGGAGATCTATTTTATGAGTTTCCAAAATTGATTTTACCATTATAGTTGGAATTAATTGTCCTAGGCAGGCAAGCATGCGAGCATAAATGTAAGCACACAGCGCGTCATGTGAGTTGGCGTTGCGAGGTTGCACGTAAAATGACATATAAAGCTATATGACATTTTAAATGGCATGGCATATGCATGTCATGTAATATAGCGATAAAAGTAATATGGCATATGCATGACATGTGAGCATGGATGACATATCATATGCATGACATGACAACCTAATATGATATGTAAGCACATAATCATGGCAAATAGCGCGAGGCGTTATGCGTTAATATTGTTTGGATTTGTTTTAGCGTTTGGCGTATAGCATATGCAATGCATATGTATAGTGTATAGGGTGTGACATGGCATATGCATGATATGTGAGATGAATGGTCATTTCATATGCATGATATGTGAAGTGATGTGTGACATGGCATATGCATGGCATCTATAGTAGAATGTTCTTGTGTCATGTGACATGGTATGTAAAGTGATGTATCATATGCATGACATGGTATAATGAATGGCATACCATATGCATGGCATGTGAAAATGATGTATGACATGGCATAATGTATAGCATACCATATGCATGGCATGTTAAATGGATGACATATTATATGTATAGCATGTGAAGTGA
The DNA here is from genome assembly GCA_948192965.1 of Dalechampia spathulata. Classification (NCBI taxonomy): domain Eukaryota; kingdom Viridiplantae; phylum Streptophyta; class Magnoliopsida; order Malpighiales; family Euphorbiaceae; genus Dalechampia; species Dalechampia spathulata. Next base: position 2,227 of record CANYBF012213976.1, read on the forward strand.
ATGACATACCATATGCATGGCATGTTAAATGAATGACATACTATATGCATAGCATGTGAAGTGAATGACATACCATATGCATGGCATATGGGATGATGAATGGCATGGCATATGCATGACATGGCATAGTGATGCATATATGAATGTGTATTCAACATAGTATATGTATGGCATACGGTATGATATGCATTATGGCATATGACGCGGCATAGTATATGACATGGCATGGCATATATATGCATGGTAAAGTGTATTGGTTGATTGAGCACATTGGATTACGTATTTGGAGTATTGGCATATTTACGTATTTATATGTATATGCATACGAAATATGGTGTGTTATGGCATACGATATATGCATGGCATGCATAGTAGTGTATGCATGTGCCATGTGACATGACATGTAACATGATGACATAGTATATTTAGGCAAATATACGAATAAAAATAAATGCCGGTGAAAGGGATCGAGGAAATTAGGGGGGTACACATGAGATAGGGAGATTAATTATTACAGACCAATAATAAATCCTATCCTATTACATAAATATCCTCGCATACATATTTTGGGACGTTAAGTAACTTCCCCTCCTTCCCAGGCACTATTCCTCTCAGTTTTGCACAATCCAAAATGCACGATGGATTAATATGCAAAACAAACAAGTAAAATTCATTAGTAGCAAATGAATTTTGGATTTATTTGACCAGTCCAATGCCATTTAAAAGCAAGAACCAAGGGTCAAAAGCTAGCAATTATTAGGCAATAATTGTGAGAATAAACACGAGCCGAATCGTGAAAATTTATTTTAATAAAAATAATTTTAGGCAAAATTATTTCATTTGATCATGGAAAAATTAATTGGAAGTGCTAACATCACTTGAGATATTTTGGAGATAGCCCCTCAACCAATTAAAATCCAATCCTTTCAAAACTACATTTTATACAAGTAAAAATTGCATTTTTATCGTAAAAATTAATTTTGAGGTCAAAATTAATTAAATGTATTTTTTATATGACAAGTCCAGAATACTTGAGCCACTGTGAGACTCAAATACCACTGGATACGTCAAAATATGGTGAAAATATGGTCCAAAATACAATTTTTCTAGAAAAACGTGAACTACGTGCGCCGCACATTAGGTTATGTGCGCCACAGATAAGCTAAGTGTGGTGCACATAACATAACATGTGGCGCACATAACTTGTAAATCTGCAAGAAAATTAAATCTGTCAATACATAAATGATCTATAGATTAAAATACGCAACATTAATGAAGACAATACCTCATTTTGAACACGAATCGGGCTCCAGTTTTCCAAACCAAACAATTAATTAAGCAATTAACTGAAATATTAATTTTAAAGCCAAAATCAATTAGATCTGGATAATTTTTGACAGATCCAGAACCTTAAGTGCATGGAAAAGCTACTGGAGTTGCTAGAAAATTCAGATCCGAAGTGGATCTGGTAAAAATTAGGTTTTTCTGTGAAAACTGAGACTTATGTGTGCCACACATAAGGTTATGTGCACCATACATAGCCTATGTGTGGCGCACATAACAGTATATGTGGCACACATAACTTGCAAAAATAGAAGGAAATTAAGGATTTTTAAGCAAAAGCCCTAGATCCAGCCCCGATCTAGGCAGATCGGACATAAAACCAGAGTTTTGCTTATGGATTTGCATCCAAATCAAAGAAAATAATTTTTAAAATTAAAATCATGATAGATCCGGCAAGTTTTAGGCAGATCCAGGATACCCAAGGCATGAGGGAGCCTTGAATGCCACTAGAGTGGCCAGATCAGATGAAAAACCGGTAAAAAATGGGAGAAAAATGGCTTTTTCTTTGAAATCTGGAGGTTATATGCGCAACATATAACCTTATGTACGCTACACATAGGTTACATGTGGCGCACATAAGGCTATATGCGCAGCATATAGCCTTGAAAATTTTCTAAAAAACAGAGGAAAATTAAGAAAAATGGAGGAATTAACTCTAGGCAGTGGCTTTTCTTCCTTGATCTAGCTTCCTTCCGTGTTTAAGGAGCCTAACTAAGCCAATTTTGTCTCTAAATCCTAAAGATTTAATTAATTAAGTGTTTAATTAATTTTTGAGAGAATTTTGGCAGGGATTTGGCTGCTCTTAAAGCAAATTCGGGTACCTAAAATGTTGCCCCAAGCTCTATATTTATAGAGCAATTTTTGGGTGTGGCAATTTTGTAATTTTCGCCCGGATGTGAAAATTTTCAAAGTTATATGCGCCACACATAAGTTTATGTTTGCCACACATAACCTATGTGCGCCACACATAAGGTTGTGTGCGGTGCACATAACCTAGAACCCGTCGCATGGGGCCCACTGTGGTCGCTTTGGGACATGCGCCCCGAGCCTATAAGTGTTATTCGACGTAAGGAAAAACTTTGTAAAATAAAGTTTTTCCAAATTCAGTCTCGAGAAGGCTCCCGACCAAACGTCTTTTTATTGCTATATGTTGAACGCATAATGCTATATGCGTAACACATAACATTTTGATCCTATACGCTCCGCCCTGTACGAGCGAAATGTAATGTGAGCCATATGTCCAAGAACATGCAAATGACATTCTGAGTCACTTTGCAGTTTTAAGTTTTTTCAAATTCGGCCCTGAACATCGAGTTTGGCTTAATGGGCCAGTTTTGGGCCCATCAGGCCATTTAGGGCCAAAAAGCGGCATTTAGCATGCCGAAAGCCATGCCTCATGCAGGCATCAGTAAAAACATGTTCTGTGCATTCAAAACACTCAAAATGGGCAAAATGGGTAGCGGACCCTAATAGTGCCCCCGGTGGGCCCCACAGCGTAGTGGACCCCAAAAGTGGCCTACGGTGTGCCAAGCGCTTTGCCTAGCGTAGGCAACAAGTGAAGGGTGTTCTATGCGTACAGAACACTCAGAATAGGCTAACAGGTGGTGGGCCCTACCTGTGTATTATTCATGATGAATAGTGACCTAGGTTTAAAATGCAATATTTTACATTCTGTGTACTTTACCATGTGTAGGCAGGTGTGAAATGTATTCTATGTGCAATGAATACACAGAATAGACCATCAGGGGCAGTGGGCCCTACTAGTGTCTTTGGTGGGCCCCACAGCGTAGCGGGCCCAAATAGTGACATTTGCGATGCCAAGCGCTGTGCCTTGCGTAAGGCAACTGTGACATATATTCTGTAAGTAGAGAATACACAGAATAGGCCAATAGGGGTGGTGGGCCCCACCTATGCACTATTCATTATGAATAGTACCCCCCGAGCTAAAAATGTGATACTTTGCATTTTGCAAGTTTTGCCTTGCGTAGGCATGAATGAAGTGTGCTCTGTGAGTACAGAGCACCCAGAATAGAGAAATGAGTGGCAGGCCCCACCAGGCGCCTTGGTGGGTCCCACCAGCCATAGTGTATTTTATGTACCAGAATACACAAAGGAATCCATAAAGGCATATGTACATAGTCGGGGTCGATTTCGGGGACTAATACCAAGCTGAATCAACAGAAACCTGAAACTGCACGGTTGTGAAAAGTCAAGGTCAACAGCAGATTTGGACCAATGTAACATACTCATGGTGTTCTTGTATATATGCAACTTATTATGTTAACCTTAGTGGCAGTAATACTTATATTATGAACTTGTGATGTGTGTAATATTAATATCACCTTATCATGTGAAATTTAAATATACATATCACATAACGAAAGATGGTGTGATAAACTAAAAACATATGTTGAAATAAAATGGATGCCTACTATTGTGTATTGATATTACCTCTGTTATGATGATATGTGATAATATATTTACATATGACTATTATAGTAATTTACTGTAGTAAAAATAATAATAAAAAAAGTTTACATATATAGATCATTTGTAGAATAATTAATGATTTCCTTGTTTAGGGAATTATTAATTATTTTACGGGAGCATGTTATGCTAGGTTGGGTGTGACAAAAAGTCTCAAGATGATTTTACAAAATGGGTAAAGGCTATCTTGATAAAGAAAGTGAAATAGAAAAAGGTGGTTCAATTATCAAGGAACATCAACTCCATCCTATATCAAGGAACCTTATTTACAAGGGAGGAAATGAAGGACTTTACAAAAGAATATGGAATAAAACTTATCAACTCTAACCTATATTATACTAAAGCTAATAGGGTTTAGGGTTTAGGGTTTAGGCAATATACTAAACCTATATTGCCTAAAGCTAATAGGCAAGTCAAGGCATCTAATAAAATTTTCATAGGGATTTTAGAAAGGATGCTTGAGGAAAATTCTAAGGACTAGCACATAATCTTATCAAAAAAATTTTAGGCTTATTATACCTTAAAAAGAAGTGCTACAGGTGTAAGTCCATTTATTCTAACATATGAGCATGATGTTATTTTTCTCTTAGAAGTATTTGTGTCCTCTTTAAGAGTGGCTAAATAGAAGAACTTGAATCCTACTAAATACATAAAGGCTAGGTTTATGGAATTGGAGAATACGTATAAGGAAAGAATCCAAGGTTTTAATAGTATGATCGCATAGAAGAAAAGAGTGGCTAAGCCTTATAATAAGAGGATCAAGAAGAAGAAATTCATGGAAGGTGATATGGTTTGGAAGATTATTCTTCTTATAAGATCAAAAGATAAGGAATATGACAAATGGTCACCCAATTGGGAGAGACTATTTAAAATCCATCAAGTCTTGGATGAGTATTGGTTGACAAGCTTGGAAGGAGATCCTCATAAAAGGTATATTAATAAGAGGTACCTTAAAAAATATTTTCTATGATGTAGGAAGTTGTATAAAAGTTAACAAATTAAAAGGGCCAATTATAGTTCTAGGCCAGTTATGGCTATATGTATTGTCATGTATTTTTAGTTGATAAGTTCATGTAAATATGTATAGGTAGGTTGAAGAGCCACTATAGTTGGCCTCATAGCCACTTTTTCTTATATTAGTTTAATCTTTTATTTATTATTTACTTTATTATGGATGGTTTGCATTAGTTAGTTACTACTAAGAATTTGAAAAGAGGATAGGCTTTCTTTAGCCAACAAGTATTCTAAATTTTGGGAGTTAGAAGATGTATAGTTTTGGATGGTTTTTATGGCTTAATTATTACTTAAACTTTTGAACTATTTGGGCTATTAAGTAATCATATATTAGTTAGATTATAGCAACTATTTTAAATACAACAATCATAAGTTAGCCATACAAAAGCAATAAAGAGAATATAGGATATTATACCTTAATGTTAATCGAATAATGAGGAAACTGAATCTAGAAAAGGCATGACAATTCATAATGTAGAGGTAAATATGATGCTGAATGCCAAATTTGATATTTTGGTAAGCAAGTTGGATAAGTTGGCTATGAATAGTGTTGTCACGAGTCTGATGCTAGGTTTGATCAATTGTGAAGCTTATGGAATATTTCATGCAGGGGATTGTTCCTTCATGAATCAAGGGCAAGAAATAGGAGACCAAATCAATTTTATTGGTCAACAACATCAGAGGCAAAGTAATCAAAATTAGCATAGGAACCCATTCTCTAATTCTTACATGGAGGAATCATCCAAATTTTTCTTGGAGAGACCAAAGTTCTCAAAATCAACAGCAATAATCAGGGTAACAACCTTACATGCCCCATTTAATGAGACAGTCACCAATTTATCAGCCTAGAGCTAATCCATAACCGTAACAAACTCAGAAATCTAACATTGAGGTGATGATGGAGACAATCCTGCAAAATAAAAAGTGTAAGATAACAATATCAAAAGCCTATCTTCTAGGTTAGAGTAGCTAGCCACTCATAATAAAATGCTGGAAAATCAAATAGCCTAATAAGCTAGTTCTTCCAAGGCCCTAGGGAAGCTACCAACTTAGCCAGAATAAAATTTGAGGGAGCATTGCAATGCCCTCAATGTTTGGGCTAGAAAGGGTACAATAGAGGGAGATTTTGATAGTTTGATGGATATGGAGGTCCGAGAAGAGTAGAGGCCAGTGACTGATGTACAAAGAGAGAATGTCAAGGGAGAAGAGTAGACCCAGACATTATTGAATAAAGGGAAAGAGAAAGATGATGTTCTAAGGCCTGTGAGTAAACTATATATGCCACCTATGTCATTTCCATACAAGCATGCAAAGGCTAATCTAGAAAAGTAGTACGTCAAGTTTCTGGAGGTGATCTAGAAGTCCAGATCAATCTTCCTTTAACAGAGGTATTGAGGGGGATGTTAGCATACGTAAAGTTTTTGAAAGAAATTTTTAGTAAGAAGAGGGACATCATAGAGGATGAGATAATGGCCTTAACGGAAGAGTATAGTGTTGTTATCTTGAATAAGGTGCTTCCTCCAAAGCTGAAAGACTCGGGAAGTTTCTCTATCTTATGTCAAATAGGGGAAGTGTCTATCAAAAAGGTGCTCTGTGATCTAGGGGCAAGCATTAATGTAATACTAAGGAAACTGAAGGTAAGGGATATGGTACCAACCAGGATGACTCTACAGCTAGCTAACTAGTCGGTAAATACCCTTTGGGGGGTTTGGAAAATGTACCAGTGATGGTTGGAATGTTTTCTATTCCAATCAATTTCATCATACTTGATATGGAAGAGTATTCAAAGATCCCAATCATTTTAGGACGTCCATTTTTTGCTACAGTTGGAGCAGTCATAGATGTAAAGAATGGAGTGCTCTCACTGACAGTGGGGGAAGAAGAGATTTCATTTAAGTTGTTGGATTTGATAAAGAAGTTGACAAAGGAGGAAAGATCTTGTCTAAGGATTGATGTTATCAATTAGATGGTGAACGATACAGTGATGAGAACTTATAGCTGCCATGATGATCTACTGGAACTTGCTTGCTTGGAGATGTCAAAGAAGAGAATATGATAGAGGAAATAGTGGCATGTTTAGATATGCTAGACTTAACACCAAAGTTCAATCCAAAGAAGTCTATATAGATTGAAGCACTAGAGATGCATGGGAGTAGTAGTGGGAGGCATAATCTAGATGCATCCCTGGAATTCGAGCTTAAGGAACTCTTAAGTAACTTAAGGTATGCATTTCTTAGACCTAATCGGGGTTTTTCTAAATCCTTAGTCACCTCAATGACAAGGAAAAGATCACTTTTACATGTCCTTATGGAAAATTTACTTATCGGCGTATACCATTTGGCCTATGCAATGCACCAACTACATTTCAGTATTGCATGATGTTTATTTTCTTTGACTATATTAAGCATATTATGGAAGTGTCTATGGATGATTTTACTGTGTATGGTGCAACTTTTGATGATTGTTTCAATAACCTCAGAAAAGTGCTTGAAAGATGTGAATAGTCTAATCTTGTTTTGAATTAAGAAAAGTGTCATTTTATGGTCCAAGAGGGAATTATCTTGAGACATCGAGTTTTAGCTTGAGGTATTGAAGTAGATAAGGCAAGAATTACCGTGATTGAGAGGCTGCCACCTCCTTCATTTGTTAAGGATATTAGAAGTTTTTACAAGTGATTTATTAGGGATTTTTCTAAAATAGGTAGGCCTCTCACTCATATGTTGTCCCAAGATGTTCCCTTTATTTTTACTGATTAATATTTAAGTGTGTTTAATAGATTAAAAATAGCTTTAATTTCTGCTTTGATTATTCAACCCCAGGATTGGAGCCTTCCATTTGAAGTGATGTGTAATGCCAGTTACTGTGCTCTAGGAGTTATCTTAAATTAGAGATGGGAGAAGGAGTTTTGGGTGATATACTATGCTAGCAGGACTCTGGGTGATGCACAGGTGAATTACATAACTATAGAGAAGGAGTTCCTAGTGATAGTATTTGCTCTAGATAAGTTCTGATCATACCTGACGGGGCCTAGAGCAATTGTTTATACAGTTCATTCAATAGTTAGGTACATCATCAAAAAGAAGGATACCAAGCCAAGGTTGATCAGATGGGTGCTTTTGCTACAAGAATTTAATGTCAAGATTAGGGATAGGAAGGGAGTAGAAAATAAAGTGGCAAATCATCTTTCCCGAATCAAAATAGGGGAAGATAGTGTAGATAATGCAGTGCCACCAATCAAAGAGGAGTTTCCAGATGAAAATCTATGTTATGAATGACTCAATGTTATGGTTTGCAAACATAATTAACTATCTAGTTTATGATGTTCTTCCACCAGAGTACAGTTGGTAGTAGAAGAAATGGTTCCTACACACAGTCAAGAGTTACTGCTAGGATGAGTTATTTTTATTCAAGGAGTGTGCAGATGGATTGATTTATTGGTGTGTTCTCGACGAGGAATTCAATAACATCCTGACCGATCAAAAGACAGCAACTAAAGTGCTTTAGAATGGATTTTATTAGCTAACTCTCTTTAGAGATTCTTATAGTTTTGCAAAGGCATGCAATAGGTGCCAGTGAAGCGGTGGGTTAGGAAGGATAAATGAAATACTATGCGATGGGGAATTAACTTCATGGGTCCGTTTCCAGCTTCAAGGAACAACTGAACAACTGTTATATCTTGGTATGTGTGGACTACATTTTCAAGTGGGTTAAAGTGGTGGTGAGTCCTACCAATGATGCGAAGGTGGTAATCAAATTCTTAAAGAAGTTTATCTTCAGTTGATTTGGCACTCCTCGGATAATAATCAATGATGGGGGAACTCATTTCTACAATAAGCCATTGGAGAAGTTGCTGTTAAAATATAGCGTTATGCATAAGGTGGCTACTCCATATCACCCTCAAACAAGTGGCCAAGTGGAGATTTCTAACCAGGAGTTGAAATACATTTTGGAGAAGATGGTTAATGCCTCCTGAAAGGATTGGAGTATGAAGCTAGATGATGCTCCATGGACATATCAAACAGCTTATAAAACTCTGATTGGCATAACCCTATTCTGATTGTTATATGGGAAGGCATTGTAAGTTTATGAAAACATGATTATCATTGGAAGATATAATTTAAAACTTTTAAAATTCATATTTTTCAATGGATCTTGCAATTCTATACACAGAAAACATCATATATATAGAAGATTATATGGATATAAGGAGATTGAAAAACTTACTTTTAAACTGATCTTCTTTCTTTTGCCTTCTGAAAAGTTGTAGCAAACTTTTCAATCCCCAATGATAGAGGATCTCTAAACTATCCACACAAGTTAAGAAAATGATTAATAATCAAATTGATAGTTTTATTTAGAGACTAGTAAAACAAAACGTAAAGAGAATGGATGAAGAATGGTGATTGAATTCGGTTATTTTCCTTATTCTTGAGCTTCAAAATTCTGGAAAGCAGAAGCAGAAGGAGGTAGGAGGCAACTAAAATTTTGCTTCTATCTCTCTTTTGTTTTAACCAAAAATATCATATGTAACCTTAATTAGGTTTAGGGTTATAATAAGTTAAGTCATGTGCATGTCACATGCTTTTGGCATGTGACTTGCATGTGACTGACTTAAATTTTCTTCTAAAAGCATATGGCAATCATGTGCACTTCCACTTAATTCATCATACATGAATAAGTCATGTGACAATCACATTTTGACTATTAAGTTAATTAATTCCGTCAAAATCCCGTATATACCATGCATGTAGAACATATAATCTTAAATCACTTGTATCTTGAGTTCTACTCATCAGATTTTAGTGATCTTGGTATTGAATTGAAGCTCTTTTCATGCCCTTTATAATGAAAATGAAAAATTTTGATTATCTAATAACCATAAAATATTATTTTACCAATATCTATTCATGATTATCATTTCCTTACTTTCAGTGTGTGACCTTTTGGGTTCTTGACATGTTGGCAACATATGAATATATTATTAAACTTTATTTAATAACATCATATGTAAATCATGAGCGGTGTCTAGTCACACATCATGACTACCCAAATACCAAGAGGTCATTAGTTTGACTACAACCCTTCCACATCAGATTCCATGCAATAAACTCCTTTCACCATCCTTTATCTCATTTAGGTTTGAGTATGGATTAATGTCAACTCAATACAGGATCAAGTATGTTAGATCATGACCTAAATTTGATGTTTCATGTACCATAATATTTATTCCTAAAATGCCCTTATGAAACTCATTCATTAATAGGCATTTTACTCTAGCCAGAGATTCCTGAATAAAGAATATTACATGAATCAATGAGATAAAACCTTAGAGTTGATCTAGAGTGGTGAATCCTTTATTGATAAACAAATACCTTCAACTACTTCACATTATATCTATGAAACCCAAACGGGTCACACGCTCCCGTAGAATGGTTAATGCATCCCACTTCCACACCAAAACACATTAAACATCCTACAAGGGATTTATATATTCTTTTTTTTTCATACAATTCATCTCATTATACATGAAGCCTTTACAATAAGGTAATTTACCATTCAAATCATATGAATAATTCAATATTCTAATCAATCATTCATGTCAACCATCTAATAAAATATGCCCATACATAATGGACTTGATAAAGTAAGTGCTAATAAGGATATACATTACTGAATGTTCAATAATTACACTCATAGTCAAATTTGAACATATACTGCTTATAAACATTACTTAAAAGTTGATAGTTGCATAAATAGATAATAAGCTAGGAGTTTGTTACATAACCCAAAAATTGATCAATCTCCATCGTACAAAATCAACAAGACCTTGCCCAAACTAGTGTTCTTCAATCCTGCCCTTAGCTAACCACTCAGGCCTACGTTCATCAATAGACAAATGCTGAGTATAAAACTTAGTGGTGCTTAAACCAAAGTAAACATGACTATAAGTTACGAAATGATATTAGGCACATTACAGAAAAGGTTAGCATTAATAATTTTAAAAGCATAATTGACTGTATGTAATATATATAGCTCACCAATACTTTCAATCATCACCATACATAAAATCATTATTCATTCATACAATAATCGAAAGTACAATCCCATTTTATAGTTCCCTTACAACAACCATAGAGTTATAGAATAATGTTGTATCATTTCTCATTTATATGCTTAATGAGTTAAATGTTTATTATGCATGATGCCAATGTATGAGTTAGATGCATTATGTCTCCCCTCCTATTCCCTCATCATTTGCAATCCCAGATTGCTCATTTCTTCTACTATGGTTGTGCACAATATATACTAGTCTCCATTCACATTCATTTTATTTCCAGTACATATTCACCTCCCTTATTCCTCCACCAATTATGTAGCATTCAAGCCTCCTTTATTCCTCCACCATTATTGATCATAATACCTCCCTTATTCCTCCA
>CANYBF012216444.1:0-11623 GCA_948192965.1 Dalechampia spathulata
TGATCAGGGATATTTAGATATTGAACATTTGCATACAATAAGAATCTCATTCCATAAACTCTTTATGGATTCCTTTGCACTGTTCCAATATCATGGACTTCAATATATAGTTTAATACTCCAAGTAAAACAAGTTCATGTACTATATGATGAATAATGCCTTTATTAATGAAATGTATAGTTCAAATACACATGATGCTTTAGATCATATACTAACATATTAATGACATGTTAATGAGATTAGTATGTAATGAATATGGATAACCCTATATGAGATAAATGTTTTATGTGAATGATGTGATTGTCCTCATGTGAATGCATGATAAACCACTCCTAAAATACATATACTTGGAAATTACATGAAAATGCTTAAATATAAAAATGCAAAATGAGATATTAAAAAGTAAATGCATGAATATGCATGCAAAACTTAAGATTGGAATACTTAGAGCATAATATGAAAAACCAGAATACAGAACACCAATCACATCAACATAACTAAAGATATAATAAAATCATAATGAATAAAACCAACATAGAATAAACATAGTAAATACAATAGATAAAACACATAGAATAAACAACATAAATAAAACAAAATAAATAGAATGAATAGAATAAATAGAACAACATAATCATGAAAACTAACAAAAGAAAAATACATAATAGACACCAAGCAAACATAAACAATGGCGGTGATACAACCCCAAACTTAGAATGTTACTAGAATTTTGAGAAGAAATAGACCGACGCTTTCTCCTATTCAAGCCCCTTGATGTATGCATTTAATCGGTACCCATTAACCTTGAAACATCCACCTTCATTAATTTTTAGCTTGAACACACGAAAGGGTAAAACCTGCACAACTGTAAATGGAACCGACCATTGGCTTCTCAGTTTACTTGGAAACAACTTCAACCTTGAATTAACTATTAGAACTTTCTGCCGCTCTATGAAACTCTTCTCCATAATATGCTAATCATGCCAAGCTTTAGTTTTTTTCTTATAAAGCTTAGCATTCTCATAGGCAGTAAGGCATAGTTCCTCAAACTCATTCAACTGTAGTTTTCTCTTGTTTCTAGCCTTATCAATATCCATGTTCAATTTATTGATTGCCCAGAATGCTTGATGCTCTAACTCTATTGGTAAATGACATGCCTTCCTATATAGCAATTAGAATGGAGTTGTGCCAATTGGAGTTTTGTAAGCTATTCGATACACCCACAGAGCGCCATCCAATTTCACACTCCAATCTTTCCGGTAGGTATTAACTGTCTTCTTTAAAATGTACTTCAATTCTTGGTTAGAAATTTCTACTTGGCCACTTCTTTAAGGATAATATAGAGTAGCCATCTTATGCATAACATCATATTTTAGTAGTAATTTTCCAATGACTTATTATAGAATGAGTGCCCCTATCATTGATTATTGCCATAGGAGTTCCAAATTGACTAAAAATGAATTTCTTCAAGAGTCTAATCACCACCTTTGTATCATTGGTAGGAGCTGATATCTCTTCCACCTACTTGGAAACATAGTCCATACATAACAAGATGTAGCAATTCTTTCTCGAAGATGGAAACATACCCATGAAGTCGATACCCCATACATTAAATAGTTCAACTTCCAAAATCCCCTTTAGAGGCATTTCATCTCTCCTTCCTAACCCACAGCTTCACTAGCATATGTCACATGCTTTTGCAAAACTATGAGTATCTCTGAAAAGTGTTAGCCAATAGAACCCACTTTAAAGTACTTTGGTTACTGTCTTTTGGCCACTCATATATCCACTATATGAAGAAGAATGGTAGGCTATCAGGAAGCCATTGAATTCCTCATCAAGAACGCATCGACAAATTAGTTCATCTACACATTCCTTGAATAAAAATGGCTCATCCTAGTAGTAATTCTTGACTATATGTAGGAACCATTTTTTCTTGTACCAAGTGCACTCCAATGGAAGAACATCACAAACTAGATATTTGACTATGTCTATGAACCATGGCACCAAGTTATTAATACCAGATAGATTTTTATCTAGAAACTCTTTTTTAATTGGCACTGCATTATCTATACAGTCTTCCCTTATTCTGATTTGGGAAAGATGGTCTACCACTTTATTTTCTACCCCCTTCCTGTCCTTGATCTCAACACTAAACTTTTGTAGTAGAAGTACCCATTTAATCAACCTTAGCTTGACATCCTTCTTGTTGATGATGTATCTAACTACTGAGTGGTCTATGTAGATGATTGCTCTGGACCCCATTAGGTATTATTAAAACTTGTCCAGAGCAAACACCATTGCTAGGAATTCCATCTTTGTAGTTGTATAATTCACCTGTATCATCTAAAGTCCTACTAGCATAGTAAATCATCCAAAACTTCTTCTCCCATTGCTGACTTAAGATGGCTCCCAAAGCATAGTCATTGGCATCATATATCACTTTGAATGAAAAGCTCTAATCTGGGGATTGAATAATCAAAGCATAAATTTAAGCTATTTTTAGTTTATTAAATGCACTCAAACATTCATTAGTAAAAACAAAAAGAACATCTTAGGACAATAAATGAGTGAGAGGCTTGGCTATTTTAGAAAAATCCTTAATGAATCGCTTGTAAAAACCAGTATGCCTTAAAAAAATTCTAATATCCTTAACAGATGTGAGTGATGATAGCCTCTCATGATAATTTTTCCCTTATCTACTTCAATATCCCAAGCCAAAACTCTGTGTCCTAAGATAATTCCCCCCTGGACCATAAAATGACACTTTTCTCAATTCAAAACAAGGTTAGACTCTTTGCATCTTTCAAGTACATTTTTCAGGTTATTCAAACAATCATCAGAAGTCACACCATACATAGTGAAATCATCCATAAACACTTCCATAAGATGCTCAATGTAATCAAAGAAAATGGACATCATGCAACGTTGAAATGTAGTTGCTGCATTACATAGGCTAAATGGCATGCGTTGGTAATAAAATGCTTTGTAGGGACAAGTAAAAGTCATATATTCCTGGTCATTGGGGTGAATAGGGATTAGGAAAAATTTTGAGTAACCATTTAGGTAACACATGCAAGGATGTCTAGCTAACCATTCTAACATTTGATCGATAAAGGATAATGGAAAATGATCTTTGCTAGTAGCTTTATTTAACTTCCTATAATTAATGTACATCCACCAACCAATGAAGTTCATAATCAGATTAACTCATCGTTGTTATTTTTGACAACGGTCACCCTTCCCATCTTATGAACTACATGAACAAGATTAATCCATTCCCTATCTAAAATCATATAAATAATACCAGTATCAAACAATTTTGTAATCTCTTTCCTAACTACTTCTTTCATATTAGGATTTAAGCGTTATGGGTAGGGCTTTCATCATGACCTAGAGTGAGGCTTGCAATGTGAGGACCGGGGACCATTTGGAGTGGAAACATAATCTTCTTGAGGGCCTGTTATGGAGGAATGCCTCTTATGGAGGAATAAGACATAGAAGTTAAAACATAGTGATCTATAATTAAGATAACCTTGTTATCTTAAGTCTTAAGGATACTTGCACTACTGATATGAGTGAGATATGTTTCACAGGCATAGATCAATTTTTGATATGAAATCTCACTAGCAAGGCCTCTGATGAGTCAGTCCTCTACTACTCATCTACATGTTCACTTTAGATAACTCTTGTCATGATGAATGAGAATGATCCCAAAAGGCATAACATGTGGTGATCTTAACCGCATTAATAATATCCATTCTTATTAATACATTGATCAGGGATAATTTAGATATTGAACATTTACATACAATAAGAATCTTATTTCATAAACTAATATCTTGGAATTCATTATTTAGTTAATTACCTATTAAGTACACTAAATAATGAATAATGCCTTTATTGATAAATTGTTCAATATCAAATTACAATGAAACATGATGCTCTAGAGCATACACTAATAGGCTAAAGAAAGGGATTGAGGAAGAGATAAAGGATACACAAGGGATTTAAGGATAAATCACATAAAAAATAGGAGAATAATGCCTATTATATTACAAATAATCTTCATCGATACAAAATCTGAGACATTAAGCAACATCTCAACAACTCGAGAAAAAGATAACCTTGGGCAATACTAGCCAAAAATGCATGAGTGAAAATGAAAAATAAATAAAAATAATCATTAGTAGCAAATAAAATTTAAGACTAGATTGACTAATTTGGTACCATGTGAAAGCATGAATCAAGAGCCAAAGTTCAAAGAATGTAATGGCAACAATCATGAAAATGTGACTAAACACGAGCCATATCATGAAAATTATAAAAAGTAATCAATTTTAAGTAAAATTGATCAATAACATAATCGAAAGATTCTAAGATCACATGAGGCATCACTTAGAAAAAAATCAACATTTGATCAAGCTAATCATGTCAAGCAACAACATTTAACATAATTAAAATGGCATTAATTGAGAAATTACATGATTTAATGGAAAAATCATAAGCAATTGATCATGGTATAATGAATTAGGAGTCATTAACATCACACAAATGGCAATTAGAGATAGCAAAATCAACCAATCAAAACTAATCATATCACCAAACATCAATTAAACAAATTAAATAAGTATTTAACTTGAGAAATATGATTTAAAAGCCAAAATTAATGATTATAATCAATGTATGATGAGGTCAGATCATTAAAGCTATTGTGAAGCCTTTAATGCTACCAAGAACTCTAATGAGAATAAAAATCAGATGAAAAATAAATGAAAATCAGCATTTTCTAGTAAATAGGCATCAATGTGTGTAACATATAAGTGGATGTGGGCCACATACATCTCATGTATGGCACATGTAGCACCTTGTGCATCGCATGTAGCATAGACAATGAAGAAAAATGAGTTTTAAGTAAAAATATGAGTTAAGACCTAAATGTCAGTCGATTCTAGACCATAATAGATCATTAAAACCATTAACAAGCATTGAAGATCATCACATCAATCATGATTGAAGCCAAATCATCAAAATCAAGCTAAAAATCACAAACCCATCATAAAATCAAGAAGAAAAGGAGAAGAGAATAGGCATTCAACTTATCAAAGTAGATTTAGCTTATGTAATCTTGATTCCAAACATGATTAGGGATTTAAGTAGGATCAATTAGTTTCTAATCCTAAAATAATTACTTAATTAAGAGTTTAATTAAGTGAGATTAAAATTTGGTAGAGTTTAGGTAGATTTTATGAATTTCGGACATCTTTTCCATAACTACAAGGCAAATATTTATGGGTAACAAAGGTAGGATTAGGGAAATCACATTAGCAATGTGGGATTCTAGAAATTTTTGAGTCATGTGCGCAGTACATAGTGCTATATATGTAACATATCACCTATAAAAAGGCTATATGCAAAGCATGTAGCAGCATATGCCCAACATGATCCATTTTGACCTATATGCACCGCCCAATGTAGGCCTATTAGGACGTATGCAATAGGTCAAACAAGCATCATTTGGGGGATAAATGTTTAGTACCATATGGAGCATATTAGATTTGCCTGGGAAAAGGCTGCCTACCAGGTGTATATTTTCAAAACATGCACAACATGTAGCACTATATGCTATGCATATCATGAAATGTATACTATGTGCATCACCCTCCACAAGCAAAATGTCACATGCTTCATATATCTAAAACACTCAGGGGAGACTCAAAGGCATGTTTGCAAATTGGGGTTAACATCTAGGATTTGTACTAAGCCAAATTGATGAAAACTCAAAATTGTAGCATGCAGATGAAAAGTCATGGTCAACAGTTTCCCCTTGATAAGGACCATTTTGAGGCAACACAAGTGAAAGTCATCAGAATGAGACCTAATTGCAAGATGAATTTTCACCCAAAAGGAAGAAGAATACCTGGCCGATGCTTATGTCAAGGTCAAATGGTCATGTTGAGGCTTGCAAAATGGTCATGTTAAGGCTTGCAACTCCATGAGGGAAATTAGGATCCACTGCAGATGTGAAAGTGATCCACTAAGGAAAACTCCATCACGGTGCTCATGTCGAGCCCCAATTCTGCCATCGAGAGCCTGGTGCTCGGGTGAGATGATCAATGTTGATTAGAGAATGCTCATTTTAAGGCTTGAAACCTAATTCTGCCACTAGGAGCCCAATGCTCAGGCTTGATGATCAATGCTGATTAAAGATTGCTCATGGTAAGGCTTGTAACCTAATTCTACCATTGGGAGCCCGATGTTCGAGTAAGATGATCAATGCTGATCAGGTCAGCTACTGGATTGATGGCTTTATTGCAAGCTCAAAAATCACCTAAATTTTGAGTTCAAATGCTTACTACTAGGGTTTAAGAGTCTACAACATTCTAACTGATTTTTTGGATTTTTTAGACGTTATGAGTCATGAAAATTGGACTCCATAAGCAAAATGATCTACAAAAATTATGAAATTTTTATGAGAAGCCTAATTCCATGAGTGCATCTTCATGGATACTAGAGCACGTTAGTAAAATTTTCTATATGCAGAGTACATGGCATTACATGCCATACATATCATGTAAAAACCATAAAATACAAAGCCTCCATTTCAAAAATCACTTTGCCTTCACATCTAAAACCAATTTTCTCTTAACTTTAACACCCGAAATCTATCACTCCTTTGAAAATAGTCAAAATTAGGATGCTATCGATAATCCAAGACCCAAAATTGATCTTAAACTATGCTTTAATTGAGCATACAACTCGAGATCCCAACTACGCAGCTTCTTATGGTGAACTAATTGCTAAAACATTAGCTATGGACTTAGATAGGTCTCAATCTCCTCTCGAGAAAGTAAGTGTTGACCTTGACTTTTCACTCATGCACTACAGTTTTGGATTTTCATCGATTTAGCTTAGTGCAGGTCCTTGATGTTGGTCATAGTTTGCACACATGCCTTTAAGCCTCCCCTAAGTATTCTAGACATGCAGAACACATTACATGTTGCTTGCTCAGGCCAGTGCACATAGCATGCATTTCATGATATACGCAGCACATAGTACTACATGCTACATTTGTTTTGAAAATATATGCATGGGGGTGGCCTTTTCCCGAGCAAATCTAGTATGCTCCTTATGGCACCATGTCTTAGTGTCCCAAATGATGCTTGTTTGACCTATAACATACATCCCAATATGCTTAAATTGGGTAGCACACATAGGTCAAAATTGTATCATGTTGGGCATTTGCTACTACAAGTTGCACATATAACCTTTTTTTAGGCTATATGTTGCGCATATGGTACTATGTGCTACGTACATAGCTCAAAAACTTCTAAAATCCCACATTGCTAATGTGATTTATGGAACAAGGTTCAAAAATTAATGAAACTTGGCTAAACTCTATCAAAATTTAATCTAACTTAATTAAGCACTTAATTAATTAATTAACTTAGGATTAAAGACTAATTAACCCTAATTAGATCCCTAATCACATTTGGAATCAAGATCTAGAAAGCTAATATACTGTGGTGAGTTGAATGCTTATTCTCTATTTTTTTTCTTATTAATTTCATGATAGGTTTTTGATTTTTGACTTGATTTTAATGGTTGGCTTTAATCATATGAGTTTTAATGGATCTTATTGATTATTCATGCCTTAAAAGATTTGCTATGGTTGTTTAATATGCTGAGATTTGAGTTTTATTTTATGGTTTTACTTAAAAATGTGTTTTCCCTTGAATCTCCCTCATTATATGCTAAACATATCACATGATGTGTGCCACACATAGCTTATATATGGCACATATGATGTTATGTGCATCATACATAGCCTTCTATTTTGATAGAAAATGCTATTTTCTAACCTTTTTTCAATTGTTTTTACTTCATTCTTGAAGTTTTCAGTATCATTAAAGGCTTCACAATAGCCTTAATGATATGAGTTTGTCATACATTGATCATATCTCATTAATTTTGGCTTTTAAATCATATTTCTCAAGTTAAATGCTTATTTAATTTATTTAATTGATATTTAATGACATGATTAGCTTTGATTGGTTGAGTTTTCTCTCTCCAATTAGCATTTGTATGATGTTAATGACTCCTAATTCATTATGCCATGATTAATTGCTTATGATTTTACCATTAAATCATCATTATTTTACTTAATTACTCAATTAATGCTATTTTAATTGTATTTAATGTGTAACTGACATGTTTAGCTTGATTGGATATTGATTTGTTTCTAAGTGTTGTTTCATATGATCTTAGAAAAGTTTGGTTTTGCTATTGATTGATTTTACCTAAAATTGATTGTCTTTGCATGATTTTCATGATCCATCTCATGGTTATTCACTTTTTCATGATTGTTACTAGTACATTCATCAAATTTTGGCTCTTGATTCATGCATTCATATGACATAGAATTAATTGATCCAGTTCTAAATTTCATTTGCTATTGACTTTTCTTATTTCTTTACATTTTGACTCATGCATTTTTGGCTCATCCTACTTGAGGTTGACTTTTTTCCAAGTGGTTGAGATGTTGCTTAATGTCTCAAATTTTGAATTGATGAAGATTTTTTGTAATAGAATAGCTTTATTCCTCCATTTGTATGTGATTTATCCTTAAATCCCTCGTGTATCCCCTATTTTCTTGGATCCCTTTCACTAGCCTCTATTGCATTTTATGAATACATTGTTCATTATTTTATATCTGCCATGATGTATGTTTTATCATTGCTATATAATGTACGATATATCATGCCTATGCCATGTCATCTCACATGCCATACTTAGGCCATGTCATCTCACGTATACCTATGCCATATCATCTTACATGCCATGCTTACACCATGTCATCTTATATGCCATGCCTATGCCATGTCATCTCATATTTAATGCCTATGCCATGTCATCTCATATGTCATGCCTATGTCATATCATTTTACATGTCATGCCTATGCCATGTCATCTTATATGCCATGCCTATGTCATGTCATCTCACATGCCATGCTTATGCGAAGTCATCTCATATGTCATGCCTATGCGATGTCATTTCACATGTCATGCATATGCCATGTTTCATGCCATGATTGCCATATCATGATACCATGCTATATCTACCATGATTACTGCTATGCTACACCCTATTGTGTGCTTATTTCATGCTTATGAATGCTTGCTTGCCTAGGGCAATTAACTAGACTAAAATGGTAAAAGCAAACTTAAAACTCTAAGTGAATAGATTTTTACCACCCGACCATCTCTGAAGGGTTTGAGGTGATTACTACACTGACTAGCATTCCTAGGTGAGAGCATTTGTCAGAGTCCCTGGTGGACTACCAGATCTTCATCCAAATGCTATGTGGAGTCAATTGAGTAAGTTTGGACTCCAATATCTGAAGATGTTTTAGCAATTCTCCATCAACATTGGTTTTCTACATGATATTATGTAGTTTTAGGATCAAGTGGGCTATGTCATCCGATTTAGATACATAGAGCTATGTTTAATGTACAAGGAGTTTGCTCCTATCCTTAGAGTTATATGTAGCATGACAGTGATGCTAAAAATTTTGACACCTACTGGAGAGGTAATTCCATACCTGATGAGGGTGTTGAACATTAGCCCTATGATAATGAGGTTACTGACATGGAACCCAATGGCAAGTATGCCACAAACCCACACATACCTAAGATATAGCTCTAATGGTAGAATAAACCCACACCCTATTGAACCTGCAAACTAGCAAGTATGGAAACGCAAATGATAAGGCTTAATGGAAGAAGAGAAAACACCATAATTAAATTGATAAGTTAACCCTAATTCCTAATGCAATTAGAAGAAAGCAAATCCTCACTTCCTAACTAAATACATAAAATGCATAAGCATAAATAAAACCAAAATTAGTTCTATGTATTGAATGATAATTGAAAGGTTATGAAAAAGGTTTACATAAGTTTCTATTTATACTAGTTTCTAATCCTAGTCCTTCAAGGATATGGAAGTCTTAATCCGAGGACTTGGTCTTCTATTCCTACTCTAACTTAAAAGATAAATAAATAAATAAAAATAATGCTATAATTACATGAACATTCATATAAGCTAATTAGGCTACTAAATGGCCTAGCTTCCTTTCCTTATTGGGTCCTCAACAAGCCTAACTTATGGCCCAGCATGCCTAACTACTCCATAGGCTTATGAAATAAGGCTATGGCTTCATAATTAGACCCAAATAGCATCCTTTAAGCTCCATTCTCTTCTAAATTCACCCCAAGCAATATTATAGCCTTAAGAATCTCTTTAAGCTCTAAATAGCACTTGTAGAAAGCCTGTTATTGCAAGTCCATTGTTGTTTGTTCTTGAATAAATAAGTTCATAGCTGCTTTAAATTTATTGGCTTGTGACCTTGTGACTGGACCACTTGGAAGAGTTAGTGGATCTTCTTTCAAGCTCCTTGTGTTCTCTTGAATCCCATGTAGAACCGTATCAGTTGAGGGCATGATGCTGGTGGTAATGATAATAGGTTTTGGTATCTAATGAGGTTGGGGGTGATATTTGGAAGCTTGGCTCGATTGGTTTAATGACTTTGGCTTTAAGGAGACACTTAAAATCCTTGGAAAGTGGCATCCCAAGATTCCAGTACCTTTGGGACTGAGTAATGTTTTGGAGTATAGGATTTGATGTTTGCAAGGTATTGATATAATGAGATTTATCTTGTGTTTGGGTGATACAAAACACTCCATGGAGATTTCACATCAATATAATAAGAATTTCAAATCCAATCATGGCATCAATTGGAAGCATTTTAGATGGAGGTCTAGAGTTACAATTGACCAATCCGATGGGTTGAGTAGAATAAAGTCAAACTTAGTCTCCAATGAAATTCTATCATGGGTCAAAGTCATCAGAGAGTTGAAATCAAAGAATCCTAATTCAACTAGGATTCCTACTTCAACTAGGATTCCTAATTCAATAAGGATTCCTACTTCCATTAGGAGATTACTCTTTAAGGAAATCCTATCATGGGTCAAAGTCATCAGAGAGCTGAAATCAAAGAGTTCTAATTCAACTAGGATTCCTAATTCAACAAGGATTCCTACTTCCATTAGGAGATTATCCATCAAGGAAATCCTATCACGCGTCAAAGTCATCAGAGAGCTAAAATCAAAGAGTCCTAATTCAACTAGGATTTCTAATTCAATAAGGATTCCTACTTCTATTAGGAGATTACTCATCAAGGAAATCCTATTATGGGTCAAAGTCATCAGAGAGCTAAAATCAAATAGTCCTAATTCAACCAGGATTCCTACTTCAACTAGGATTCCTAATTCATTAAGGATTCTTATCCTTATTCAACAAGAGAGCTTAAAGGAAGAACCAGTAACTCTTCCAAGTGGTCTAATCATAAGGTCACAAGCCAATAAATTTAAAGTAGCTATGAACATATTTATTCAAGAATAAATAATAATGGAGCTGCAAGAGCAGGCCTTTTACAAGTGCTATTTAGAGCTTAAAGAGGTGCCTAAGGCTATAATCTTGCTTGGGGTGAATTTAGAAGAGAATGGAGCCTAAAAGATGTCATTTGGGTCTAATTATGAAGCCATAGCCTTATTTCATAAGCCT
>CANYBF012216530.1:0-16156 GCA_948192965.1 Dalechampia spathulata
CTTAGTAATATGCTAAGTTCAGTCACATAAATAAAAAAAACTTAGTATTATGCTAAGTGAAATAAAATATATATCCAAGTGATGTATATAAAAAAAATAGAATGTTTAGTGATGAAAAAAATGAATATTCTATTACAAAGAGAAAATGGAACTTATGGTTTCCATACAAAATCTCTTAAGTCAACTCGCTCTGCCTCTAATTCATTCCTAAGTTGTTGCAAAGATTCTTCTTCAATTGGATCTTGGAAAGGGGTATTCTCTGCAACTAATTTTTCTTCCTCAATGTTGGTGATGTTTGCTTGGACATCAAGGACTTCTTTCTCTGCATCACTTAAAGAGAGTTTAAGCCTTTCTTTCTTTGCATGAAGTCTCTGAATCTCATTATCAATCTTAAGCAAGTAATCCTCAATTAAGCTATGCTTTTTGAAAGCTTCAACTTCAAGAGATCTTTCATTATCTAATCTCTTTGAAATTTCTCCAAGTTTCTTTAAATGAGACTCCTTTAATGACTTGAAAGCTAAAGAAGACTCCTTTTCATGAAGACTGTTGATTTTCTGAACATAGTCTTCAAGACGCCTCTTGGGAATTGAAACATCAATCTTCTCAACTTGCTGAATCTTATTCAAGACAGTAAGAACTTTATCAGCAAATGAGGGAACATCACAGAAAGGTGCATTTGTAATCTTCAAGCATAGGTCCATCTATGTAGAAGCAGCTACATTACGACGATGCCTTTGTAAGAAGTCATCTCCAATTTTTTTGTTACGATAATCAAGTCACCTTAAAACAATATCAAATTGTTTTACTGGTTCAATTATTCGTAAAAAAAAAGTAGTCTTGGAGGTGATCGCCTTTATGATAGTTGAATCTTCGAGTGTCTTGAAATTTGAAGTTGATCACCTTGATGGAGATGGTTGATAATGGAATCTTCAAGCGTCTTGAATTTCTTGAAGTTGATCACCTTGATAGAGATATGATAGTTGAATTTTCAAAAAGTCTTGAATCTCTTGAAATTGATCACCTTGATGAAGATATGATAGTTGAATCTTCTTGAATTTCTTGAATATTGAAGATCACTTGATAGAAATGGTTGAATGATGCTCTTGACTTCAAAAAAAGCAATGATCCAAATGCAATCCTACAAAAAAAAATTTGTTAGCCTTCTTGTGATAAAAAAATAAAAAATAAAAAAAAAGAAGAAAAAAAAACAACAAAAACAAAAAAAAATAAAAAAAAATAAGAGAGAAAGAGAAAAAGAAAAGAAGAAAAATCTCATTTGGAAGAGATACCAAAGGGAGGAAGAGAGGAATGATGTGAAGTGTGAAAAAATGGGATGCTCCAGGTCTCTATTTATAGTAGTGGAATGAGTCTGAATTGAATTAGAATTAGAGTTCAAATTCAAATATGATAGGGATAAAGATCCCTTATCATACTTAATTTGGATTTTAAAATTATCAAAAATCCTAATTGGATTAAATGATAATTTTAAATTTTAATTCTAATTATTTTCAAGCTATATCAAATATTATTATTTAATAATATTTGTTTGAGATAAATGTGTTATTTATCTTCAAATTATATATTAAATTTTAATTTAATATTAATTTGAAAATAAAAACAAAAAAATGAAAAAGGGAAGAAGTCTACGGCAAAAAGGAATCTTGCCCACTTTCAAAAAGGAATGTTGCCCACTTTCAAATTATATTAAAATTTATTTTAATATTAATTTGAAAAAGAAAAGAAAAAAAAAACAAAGGAAAGCCACCGCACCGCAAAATGGAAATTGCTAATGACCATGATTTTGAGCCATCAATATAAAAAGAAATATTTGGCTTCATATTATTTATAAATGTTCAAAATTAATTTGAGATGTATTCATTGAAATAAATTAATGAATAAATCTCAAGGGGGCATTTGTAGATATCAAAAAAATTCAAATTACTTTCGAGATCAATTAAATAAATATTTTAGATCTATTAAATTAATTAGATTAAATAATTATTTTAATCTAATAAATAAAATATATTCTATGGATCAATTAAATAAATATTTTTGATCTATAAAATAATTAGATTAAATAATTATCTTAATCTAATAAATTAAATAGATTTTTAACCAATCAAAATTATCTGATCTATTATCTAAAATTAAATTATTTTAATAGTAAGATAAATACTATTAAAATAATAAATAAATGAAGGGATAATTGTTTTAAAGTGAAGATAGGGGTTAAATCTGTAAATTCCTTCTACTCCAAATCACTATAAATAGGAGGCCTCCCTTCATTCCAAAACACACATTTGAAAGCCAGAAGCCAGAAGCAACAAGAAGCTTACAAGCTATAAGCTCTTCAAACCTTTAAGACCTCAAGGTGTTCTTCAAGATCAAAGGCGTTCTTCAAGTTCATCAAGGCGTTCAAGGAGTCCATCAAGGTGTTCATCAAGTTTATCAATGTATTCTTTCTCCAAGATGAAATTTGATTCAAGATCAAGCCCCTAAAACACTTGAATCGTGTTTTTCATCAAAAATCAAGTTTAATTCAAAATTAAGCTACAAAAGCCCTTGAATCAAGTTTTTGCTTCGAAGTTCGAATCGGAGGATTTAAATTCTTTGTTATAAAATTTAATATTAGAGATTGTAACCTGCTTCAAATTAATAAAATTATTTGTTGCTCAATTTTTAATTCAATTCATTTTTGTTTTATAAATTTTACGCACTACAATCTCTTATTAATTTATTATTAATATCTAAATTATTGAGTTAATAATAATAATAATAATAATAATAATAATAATAATAATTGTCAATGTAAAATAAAAATATTAGAATTTTTTTTTTCAAACTTGTCCATGCAATAAAAGTTTGTTTTAGCATATTTTATGTAAATTTAAATTTTCAACATTTATTACAAGCATTGTAAATATGGATTTTTCAATGTTTATAATAAATATTGCTAATTTAAATTTTTTAATATTTAATTTTCGTTGGAAAAAATTATTTATGCAAAGATTTATATTGTTAAATTTTTATCCACGGTGCATATAAATATGCTTTTAACAATGTTTTTTCACAGATAAGATCATTTCTAACACTTTTTTGTGTTAAACATTAATATAAATGTTGAGATAGACACATTTTCCAATAATTATTGATGCTATTAATATGTTTATGATTATATGATTATATGATAGATTATTTAAATTATTATATTGATGGTAATAAATTGAAGATTAAAATTAAAATATTTAAATGTATATTTATATTTCATGTACATTTATTTTTGATTAAAGTATAAAATAATTAAAAAAAGAATCAGGAAAATATTATTTTTAAATAATTTAAAATTAATTGTTATCACTTTTAAGTTTTGTTTTGAAAATTATCTGTTAAACAAATTTCTATAATTCCATATGTGCCCTCCTTTATTTTTTTTTGGTTCTTTCATGCTGTCTTTTTTTTTTTTTTTGCTTCTGGTTCTCTTTTTTTTTTTCATTCTCTATTTTATTCTCCTTCATCACTCTTTTCTTCTCCTTCTTTGTCACTCTGCTTCTTCTCTTCTGTATTCTTTTCTATTTTTATTTTCTTCTTTTTTTTCCTTCCTCTTTTGTTTCTTTTTCACTGTTTTGTTCTTTTTCTGTTTTTTATTTTATTCTTTCTTCTTCTTCTTCTTCTACTTTTTTATTTTATTTTGTCTTCTACTCCTCTTCCTTCTTCTTCTTCTTCTGTTTTTTATTTTATTTTGTCTTCTACTCCTCTTCCTTCTTCTTCTTCCGTCTATTATATTTATTTGGTTTTTATTTCATGATAAATATTTAAAAATAAATATATATTATATCATACTAATATATAGTATATATTGATAAATATAGATATATATTATGTATTAATATGTATCATAATATATAATAGCAAATATGTTTATATCATATATCAATATGTTTTTCTTATATAAAATATTGTCTAATGTATACTTATTTATCAATATATACTAGTAAACAAATATATTCATAAATATTAGTATATTTACTATAAAAAATAAAATCAACATATACATAATAAATAACTAGTAAAAGTATCAGAAATTTATATAATAAAAAATTAAAAGCATGAAGAATTAAAGAAGGAAAATGAAAGAAGAAGAAAAGAAGAAACAACAACAACAGTAGTCCTTTGAAAATGACAAAAAAATGAATGAATGAATGAAAGAAAAAAGAGGAGGAAGAAGAAAAAAATGCAAAGGAGAAATAAAAAAAAAGTAAATTATTAAAAAAAGTAAATAAATAAAGAAAATAAATAAATAAATTGGTTATAATTTTTCTAATTAAAATTATGAAAATATTGGGTTATAACTTGTGCAAAGCACAATTTATTGACTAGTATGTTTAATATTTATAGTTCGAAATTTCGGAATAAGAAATTTTAAAAAAAGAAAAAAATCTATACCATCGAGAAATCTCGAAAAATATCAAAATATCAACATTTTTAAAAAATCATAGAAATAGCAGCTTTAAAATATTTTTTCAAGATAAAACATGAGTCTATAAATTATATAATCATTTACTTCAAATTTATTATAAGTTATAAATTTATTAAAAATTATTATTTTTGTAAGAAAATAAATCATTATTTTTATAAAAGCTTTTTAAAAAATCGATATTATTATAAAACATGAGATAAAATTCATCATTTTTGTAATTTTATCAAAGTATATGACTGAAAAGGAAAGAGCGAATTAAGCTTTTTGAATGGGGCTGCAGAGTAAATAACCGCCAAGAACAATAAAACAGTTGAAATTGACAATGCAAAGGAAGAGAGTAGGTGAAAAGGCTGCCTCTGTGCATTTGGCATGAACAATAAAAAATCTCACAATTTTCTGGCTCAAAGAGTCTGAAAGAACAACTAATAACACAATAAGACGAGGAATGGAAGGTGCCATCAGTCTCTTCATGTAGCCAATCAACTTCCACAAAAGCAAAATGCCAAACAGATTTTCAGGACTTCTTTTATCCATTATAACGGATAAATTATATAATTGATAGCTTTTCTACATCATAAAAAGGTTTTTAGATTTAGATAACCGCACATTATCTTAAAAAGACATGTAATCAATTAAACTACCTTAATTTATTAAATATTTTTACATTTTTAATCATTCTTTCTTCTTTAATTCATATTTTAACATTTTCTAAATAAAAAATTTAAAATTGTCTGATAATTAATTTTTTTTAAAATAATAAAATAAAATTAGGAATGAATGACGTAGTTTCATGTTAATTTAATAGATTTAAAGTCGGTTCATATTTTAGGGAACTACTAAATTTTAAAGGATTATATTAAATTGACATTCAAATTTCAATTTTTCTTTTTATTTTATTTTATTTCATTGGAAAATCATCCATGAGATTGCAATTAAATTTGTTGACATGATACTAATCTATCATGTTATCACCATCACATCAAGCCACTTTATTTTATATCAAATTAGTTATCAAACTTCATCACTTATTTCAAAAAAAGTACTAGACTTTTATATAAAACTTTAAAGTAATAAATAATCAAAAAATAATTCATACATATTCATAATTTTTAACTAATAATTATATATTATTTTACATATAATTTTAATTCAATCAATAATTAAAATTAATATTTCATCATTTTTTGTTTATTGTTTAACAAATGTAGTTTTGCTTAACATTTACAATATTTTTCTTGCAATTTAATCAATAATTTATAATTATTTATATATATACACACAAAATGTAGATTGAAAAAATTATGAACTAAAAATAAATAACTTTCATGAAATTATGTGATTTTATTTTATTTTAATTTTTTGAAAATTTTATGATAAAGAGAATAGATCTGACACATAATTTTATATGCAAGTGATTAGACATCTATATACTTTGATTTGATGTATTAATTATACTAAAATTATTTATTAAAATAATTTTTTAAATATTTATCAAAAAAATTTTGTAATCTACATTTTTTCATGTATATATAGGAACAAATATAAATTGTTGATTAAATTATAAGAAAAATATCAAGAATGTCACATTAATTGTTATTTATTAAATATAAATGAAGTATGATGAAGCTCTTTATTTTAGTTATTAATTGTATTGAATTATATATTAAATAATAAAGTTATTTTAAAATATGAGTATGTATAAATTAATTTTTAATTTTTTTATTATATTAAATTTTTATATAAAATTCTAATGATTTTTTTCAAATAAATAATAAAATTTAATAATTATTTTAATATAAAATAAAATGATATAATGTTCATATGAATGTTGATGTTACATTGATGTGAATATTAATATAGTGTTAATAGGATATAAATTTTATATTTAATTATAACATCAACGTCATGTTAGCAAATTTAATTGAAATCCTACTTATGATTTTTTGATGAAACAAAAATAAAATTTAATGATGAATTTGATATAAACAAAATATTAATACTTTTAACTTTGCATTTAGATTAAAGGATTTTATTTTAAATAATTTTTAATATTTATGAAATAATTAAATTAGATAATTAGAATTAAAGTAGCAAGCAATATTTAATAAAAGGCTGAAATGAAACTTTGCCCTTTCTGCATGTGCAGATGACATGTTCGAAAACAAGCCACGACTTGAAATTGACAATTATTTGCTACTCACCGCAAAATTGAGGACTTCCATGCAAACTTATGGCCTAAGAGATACATTTATATGTATCTGAAAATTAATATATCCATATATAAATAAAATTAATCAATTAATATAAAAAATAAAAAATTATTTTCATTTATTTATATTAATTAAATTGGTTTAAATTATGAATTAGAATTTTTATTCCGAGAACATTAACACTACTTTACATACAATAATATTTTTAGGGAAAAATTATCATATTATCATTATTTTTTCTATTAGCACTTAATTTTTATATGATTTTTTATTCAATAATAATAATTATTATTAATCTTTCAAAAAGTTAAAATCTTCTAATTTTCTTAATTTTTAAAATCACAATAAAACTTTTATGCTAACAACTTTTTCCTACATAAAGAGTGATCGGTTGTCACTTCCATCAAATTAATTCCTTACAAACCACACGTTAGAATTATGATTTTGTAGCAGTGGAAGTAAGGGTCGAATCCCACAGAGACGGCTTCAACTCACTTAATTCTTTGCGTTTAAAAATAAACTAGGTGAATCGGAAAGTAATTAAAACAAACGAAGAAACAAATAAAATAAATTGGAGAAAATCAATAAAAAGTAATTCTCCCAACCGAAGGCATCAAGTATTCATTAATTGAATATGATCACTGATTCAATAATAGTTTAAAGGCAATAATGGCACTAAGCTAGTTATAGTTTGCCGAGCAAGTCTCGCACGCCCCAATCTTTTCTTATTTGTAAGACGCCATGAAACAAGCTCTATGAAACGCCTCTATTCCCAGGATAGACAAGGTGGAAATAGATTCTCACAAATCGTCCCGAAATTACATTAGGAATTGGGAAGACCCGACTCTAGTTAACAGTTGCGACCCAGCATCCCTCGTGTTCAAACTAGATCCTCTAACCCACAAAAGTACTACCGCATACCGTAATAAGGATAGCATCCTGCTTTACCACTTCAGCAAGTCAAATGACTTTTTCGTATCAAACAATCCGCTTAGCTATATGCTAGAACTTAGAGACATGCAACATGCCTTATTTACATGCACTAGGAACAACAATGGTTCTATACGACTCAGAGTTAAAGATAATAGTGCTTTGCCAATGGAATTAGGATCATTTAGATCTCACATAATCATTAACGAATAACTTGAATTGCTTCCAATTGGGAAAAACAATCGCCTAACCTTGCATCATTGGCGAAATAAACATAAAATAAAAATAAAGAAAATAAAAACTTGAATTAATTAAGAACAATAAAATTGAACTAAAATCAATATTCGAAACTAAGAGTTATGAACCCAAAAAACTAGCTAACCCTTCCTCCTCACATTCGTTCCTACTTATAGGAGGAAGGGAAAATAAATAAAAAATAATAAATATTAATCATAGTCTTCAGATAAAAGAGTTTGAATTGTTACAAATCACTTTTTCGTCCAGCTCTAAGAGTTTAAATCTAAGCAAAACTCATCCTCGTCCAATCTCTAAAATTGGCCAAGTGTTGTCGTTTTGGTGTGTCTTGTGCCCGCAAGCCTCATCAACTTCCAGCTCGCAGGAGTTTGAGTTCGACTTAACTTCTTCTTCCTTCAGCTCTCCAAAACGCAACTCTGACAGGTCATTTTGCCTAGTCTTATGCCCGCAAGCGGTGTCCCGAAACTCCAAAATCGAAATAAGCTTTAAAATCTCCCATTTAAGCACGTTTTCCTAAAACTCACTGTTTTGACTTGTAAAATACAAAATGTACACAAGTCAACCATTCTAACAATTAAACTATGCTATAATGGGTGGTTTGTGGGCATAAAACATGACATTTTGACGCTCGATTAAAGAGTTACATGGTAAATACAATAATAACTTTTTACGATTAAAAAATTATTAGCATTATTCTTTTGCTAGAAAATAAAAAAATCACAATAAAAGTTAATCTTCTTCTAATCTTTCAAAAAGTTAAAATCTTCTAATTTTTCTAATTTTTTAAAATCATAATAAAATTCTTGCACTAACAACTTTTTCCTGTACAAAGAGTTATATGGTAAGAAAGTTGCAACAATAACTTTTTTAAGATTAAAAAATTGTTAGCACAATTCTTTTGCTATAAAACAAAAAAAGTCATTTTCCCACATTAAAAAGCTTTACAATCTCTTGACTTTTTTATATAAGGAAATTGATTTGTTTTGAATAAAATGAAAAGATAAATAGTTGAAAATATATATCATATATTTTCTTGACTATTTTTTGAAAATTTAATTAAAACATTTCTATTAAAACTCTAAAATTATTTTATTAGATAATTGAGTTTTAAGTTTCAAAATTTGCTGTCTTTAAAATTTATTTTCTAAAAACTATATTTTCTAAAAAGATAAATTTCAAATTTTTTGTTAGCAATATTTTCTAAAATTAAAATCCTTTAACAAATATTTTTCAAACATTTTCAAAACATAAAAATATTTTCTTTTTGAAGAAATTTGAAGATTTTGAAAGAATTTAAAGAAATCATTAAGTTTAAAGCTTAATCAATGGTAATTTTAAGGGCATTTTTCATATTACTTAATTTTTTTCTATAAATTTGTGCAAATAGGACAATTAACTACTATAAAGTTGCTATAACAACTTTATGTTGTGAACAGTTGTTAACATAACTCTTTTAATAAGAACAATTATGTCAACAACTCTTTTGAATTTTAGAAACATTGTTTATTATTTTATGCCTTTTTCATGATGTTATAAGGTTGTATATAATATATTGGTTGTTTAATGATTGCTTAATATTAATGCATGATGATTATAGGCTTATTTTCATTTTGATCTTATGATTTGATGTAATGGAGTAATTGGTGGCTTAGTAATTACTTCCATTAGATAAAAAAAAATGATGTTAAGATTATAAATAATGAATCATTATATTTGGTTTACATTTCATTTAAGGAAAGATGTCCTCTTCTCCTTTTTTTCTCTTTTTGTTTCTTTCATGTTGTGGATGACATATTGATATTGATATTATATGTACGAATCTTATTTTCCGTTGTGCTTTATTGCTATTTTTATTATTGTACCTACAATTATTTTCTATCTAAACAGTTGCAATATAACTTTTTTTTATATAAAAAAGTTGCTAATGCAACTCTTCATCAAGAAAAATGGTTACTAATGCAACTCTTTTATGACAGAATCAAAATAATATTTGTTTATTATTTGCTAGTTGTAAGATGTATTCAATTTTATTATATCTTTCATATTATGATATTACGATGTGAAGATGTTTGTATGAATGTCTTATTACATGCAAGCATGTATTATTTATGATTAGTTGTTATGTAATGTTGAATGTTATTTTATGATGTATTGTAGATGCTTTAAATGATGGGTTGGTAATATGATGTTGTTGTTTGTAAGCTTACTTCTATTTTGCAAGTAATTTAGTTCTTTGCTCTCATATTATTTCTTTTGTGTATGAATGTCTTCTATTATTTCCTCTATTAGTATATTTATTGTTATTATTATCATAATTTTATTTTTTTTGAATATGTCTTATCTATCCCTTTCTCATAATTGCAAGTTTGTATGTATGGATGTATAATATACATATGCTTGCTTGAGAAATATGATAATTAATTGAATTGATAAAATAATTATATGACTTAGACATAGTAGATCTAACCACTTGAACTTAATACTAAAAGGTTATTTAAACACTTCACTTAAGTTTGATTTGGCCATATTTCCTAGTTTGTACCATATGGCAACTCCATTACGAACTCTTTATAGGTTTGTACATTCCTTGAAGGAGCCTATTGGGAGGATCATTCTTCACTTCAAGTAACTCCGTAGTGTTAGGTTACAAATCATTCTAGGTGAATTGATACCTCACTCATAATTGCAACTCCATTAGGGACTTATAATGAAGAGTAGTAGTTTTGATATGTCTAAGTGTTAAAATTATTTTCCCCATTCAATTAATTATCATGTTTTACATTTTACATTCATAAATTCATCTTCAGACTCGCACTTTGGTCCTTTCTAACTGTATAATTATGGGGTATGGTTCCTTAATCTCCATCTAATTTCTTACAATTGTATTTTTGCTTGTACCATTCATTACATCATACCTAAGACCATCGATGACTCCTTATTTGAACAAACATGATTTATAATCTAAAGATTACCAATGAGTTATAGATGTGAGGAAACTGTAATGATAAACCTTAGCCTTTTACTGGACTTTACCATGTAGAATATGCTAATAATTTCCATAGGATTTACTTGGATTTTGTATGCTATATGGATTTTGAATTCCTAAATGGTTTAATTTATCCAAATCTAGCCTTATTAAATACTTATTTACTTGTGTTAAGGAAAAATGCTATCAAAAATTTATCTTAGCATGGATTATAAAATTTCTACCTTTTTGATCAACTATATATGTATTTAATGAGCTAAAATATTATCAGTTTTTCACAAATCATTTTATTCCCTTTAATCCAAAATCAAATTTGTATTTTTTGCATTTTTGAGACTTTCATGTTTTAAGTTTATAGTTTGAACTTTCAATTAACAAGCCAACCTAAGACAAATTAGCAAACTAAAAGCATAGAGAAATAAGGGTGGTAGAGAGAGTTGCTTACCTTTTCTATGTTTTTTAGTCAATTATACATCCATCCATTTTTTATTTCACTTCCTAAAAAAATTCTTTATAGTCAAAATTTTTTAGAATAAGTTCATCTATACATCAAAGATGTTACATCAATGACATCACATGCATACATGATAACTCATCTAGTTTTGCAAATAAAATTTAAATGGTTAACTAAAATCCTTTCAAGTATTATATGCAAGCCATTATTCAATTTATGATGAACCAAGCTTTGACTTAATTCTTGTAAGGAGATTTCAAAATTATGATCAAAGACCATATTAGAGAAGTAGTAGTTTAAATTACTCCTCCACTAAGGCCTAAAAGGTAATAAGAGGAAATCATCATTGTATGCGAAAGATTTATACTTTAACTTTGTTACAAGTGAGGTGCTATTAAGATCTGTTACCCTTTAAAGAGCTAAAGAGCCAAATTAGGTTTCCTCCATGAATCAAAATATGGAATAATTGTAATTATTAATTAAGGTGCATAAGAGCTTAATATTTAAGAGAAGATGGTTGATTATGCCTTGTTAATATTTTTATCCTTGTTGAACAGAGTTTTAATGATTTTGTCTATGAGAAAGTGGATGTTATTATCCCAGTACTCTTTAATGATGATGTAATGCCATTTAAATTTAATGTAATAAATTAGTTTGCATATTTATATGATATGTATTATGATGGCATATATATGAATTTGACCATTACATGAACATTTGGACATTGATGCATTATGCACAAAATTAGTTAACATTAGCATAAATGATATTCCATGTTATATTTGAACAACATTAGATTTAACCTTATAAAAGTGAGATGAAATGATAAAATGATTAAAAAGACATTAAAGCTTTTGCTTAGACTTATGAAAATATGTTAGGAGTTAATCATTAGATTATAGAGCATAAGATTCCAACTATTCATAGGTGCAAGCTAATAAAATAGAAGTTACAATGTCTTAGACTATAATGGGCTTAGAAGATGAAAGA
The DNA here is from genome assembly GCA_948192965.1 of Dalechampia spathulata. Classification (NCBI taxonomy): domain Eukaryota; kingdom Viridiplantae; phylum Streptophyta; class Magnoliopsida; order Malpighiales; family Euphorbiaceae; genus Dalechampia; species Dalechampia spathulata. The sequence continues at coordinate 12,303 of CANYBF012216530.1, forward strand.
AGAGGTTTATAAATAGATCAATGCTAACTATTTAGATGTTATGGATGATCCTGAATAGCTATTAAATATGGTATTAGTTCCAAAGAAGGATGGCCGACTTTGGGTTTATATGGATTATTATAATCTTAATAAGGCTTACCTGGAGAATGATTTTTCTTTACCTCATATTGATCATTTGATTGATAACATAACTCATTAGGGGTCAGAAAAAATTACAAAAATTGATTAAACTAATTAAACTAAACCAATTTTTATTTTGGTCTAATTTTATGGATTTCAGTTTAGTTTTTGGTTTTAAATGTAAGAAAATCGATTATGTCAGTTTGGTTTGATTTTTAAACTAAAAAATTTTAAAAATTGAACCAATTGAAATAAATATATAATGTACATAAAATAATATATATTAGATAATTTTAAGTAGTTTAGTAGTAAGGGCTTATTAAATTGACCTATCAGACCATGTGTTCAAGTCCCAACTAAAGTAGAATTGATAGAGGAGATTTGAACTAGGAAGCAAGGGAAACACTCTCTACCACTAAAAGTGCTAAACTTAGGCTCATTTCGTAACAATTTATCTATTTTCTTTGATAATTCTCAATTTTGTAAAAACAATTGAATAAAATCGAACCAAATGGTTTGGTTTAGTTTCAATTTCTACTTAATTTGGTTCAATTTTGGCTAAAAAATTTTTACTCTTTTAGTTTTCAATTTTTTTGGTTTGATTTGGTTTTAACCGACTATTTGAACACCCTTTACAACTTATAGTATGATGTATACTTTCATAGATGGATTCTTTGGTTAAAATCAAATTCTTATGATAATCATAGATATGGTGAAAATAACTTTCATTATTAAGTGGGACACTTATTACTTTAGGGTGATGCCATTTAGGTTGATGAATACTAGTGCAACGTACCAAAGGGTGGCCACAACCTTGTTACAGGATATTATTCACAAAGAAGTGATAGTGTATATTGATGATATGATGGTGAAATACGATCCACATGAAGATCATTTTATAGATATTAAAAAGTTCTTAATATGTATTAAGAAATATAGATTAAGACTGAATTCAAAGAAGTGTCTATTTGGTGTCACTTCGAGCAAACTATTAAGTTATATTATTAATTCAAAAGAAGTAGAGGTGGACACTAACAAAATCATATCCATTCAAGAAATGCTTATTCTGAAGATGAGGAACACATGTAGGGGATTTCTTGGTAAGCTATAGTACATTAGCTACTTCATTGTAAATTGATTATAGTATGCGACCTAATTTTCAAACTACTTATAAAGAATGAGTTGATTGTATGGGATGAGAACTACCAATTTACCTTTAAGTAGATTAAACATTATTTATCCAATCCACCAATTCTATAGCTTCCTAAGTTGATAAAGGTCTTTAACTTTAAATTTAGCTTTAGAAGAACAGTTAATATGAGCAATACTAACTCAAGAAAATGAAAAGGTAAAGCATGTAGTTTATTATTTGAGCAAGAAAATGTTGAACTATGAATGTAAATACTTACCAATAAAAAATTTAATGTTACAATGGTTCAGGCAATAAAAAACTCAAACATTACTTTCAATTTTAAAAGATGTAGACAATGTCAAAAAGTGATCCTATGAAATATTTTTAGATCTATAATACAAATTAGCCCTTCAATTATACTAAAATGTACAAATTAGACTTTCATGTTTCTTATATTCCCATATGGATCTTAACTTTTTTTTACCTAGCTCAATTTGACCTTTCATATTTTGAAACTAGTTTAATATGATCCATCTCTCTTAACAAAGTTACATTTTCCATTTAAAAATAGAAATAGTATGATATACAATGTAAATTGGATCATAAATTTCACCAAAAAGTACAAATCGAATCTTGAATAGTGAAACATATGAGTCACATTTTTAGATTAAATTTTTTTGTTATTATAATAAATTAATAATAAAATAATATTTTAACAAGTATAGAAACTTAATATATCATTAGAAATTTTTATTATATTATTAATAAATAAGTTTAGTATATTTACTTATCAAAGATATAATATCTTGAAAATTTTTTATTTATCAATATAATTAAATGTAAAATTTTATAAATTGAGTAATTAAAAGTAAAAAAATAATTTATTTTTAAATAAATATTAATCTTGGTAAAAATTTTCATTAATAAAAAATTACATTAAAATTAATTTTCTTGATTTTCTCATCAACCAAACATACAAAAAATATAAAGTTTCCTAATTTTTTCATGAGCCTAACATATAAAAATAATTTTACTTTATTATAAATTTTAAATGATTATTATTTTATATTTAAATTTATGATTTTTTGTAATAATAAAGTAAAAAAGAATTATTTTCTTATAAATTCTTGTTATATTTGGTTGGTAAGAAAAATCAATCAAATAAATCTTAATATATTTTTCAGTATATGAAAATTTTATCAAGACTTATAAAAATAATTTGATTAGTTTTTTAAATTAGTCAATTTATAAATGATCAATAAAATTTTAAATTTATTAGCTAGATTAATTAACAAATTATTTTTTCAAACATTATGTCTTTGATTAAGTAAATATAGTATACCTATTTATAAATAATGTATAATGATTCTAATAATAAATTAGTTTTTATACTTAATAAAAAATTATTTTATTATTAGTTGGTTAAACCAATAGAAAGGTTAATTTAAAAATATTTTATTGTTCAATATTCATTTATACATTTTGGTAGAGTTTAAGATTCAAGTTACACTATATATCATATTATTTCTACTTTTTTTTAACAAAAAACATAACTCTATTGATAGAGAGGAGTCAAATCGGGGACCGCACTTGAAGCGAAAGTGCAATCTTCCAGAGGGGCTACCTCGAGGAATGATACGGACTCGAAAGAGTCGCAAGGAAGTCACCGCCGGATGGTTTCAGATTGGTCCAACCGACCCATAGCATGAGTGTTAGTTAAACCCTTCAGAGATTGGGTTCAGGTGGTAGAGATCTATTTCTATGAGTTTCCAAAATCAATTTTACCATTATAGTTTGAATTAATTGTCCTAAGTAGGTAAGCATACGAGCGTATATGTAAGCACACAATGTGACATGCGATTTGGCGTTGCACGGTTGCACGTAGAATGACATATAATGCTATATAGCATTTGGATGACATGACATATGCATGACATATGACATGATGACATTTTGAAATAACATGGTATATGCATGGCATGACATAATAATTCATAGCATAAAATGACATGGCATAGTGATGCGTGGGTGAATTGGCATTTGACATGGCATGTGACATGGCATACGACATGGCATGTTGTATGGCATATGGCGTGGCATGGTATAATGACATGTGACATGGCATATATGGCATGGCATAATGGCATATGACATGATGAATTAGCATGGTAGCATGTGATATGGCATGGCATGACATATTGGCAGATAGCATGATAAGTTGCATGTATTGCATTGCATATTGGCGTATTTGGATTGTATTGGTATACAAGATAATTGTTGTGAATAACGACTATAAACACAGGATTGAAACGAAGAAACGAGAAGGAAAAATAAAGAACACAAGATTTAACGAGGTTCGACAATGTGTCTACGTCCTCGGGAGCGATGAGCGGCTGTTTTTTATTATGAACGGCATAACCCTAGGTTACAATTACAAGTTATTTAAATAATAACCCTAAATGGTATAATTACCGAAATACCCATACCGTACCGCGAGGGCTCCGCCCCCACACCCCCAACCCACAACTCACGAAACTCCCAGTATATGAGCTATACCCAACAAATCTCCACCTTTGCGAATATACCGCCTCCTTTGGAGATA
>CANYBF012217452.1:0-11800 GCA_948192965.1 Dalechampia spathulata
ACATCATCATAACATCATAAATAAAATTCACTAGTTTTACTTTTCCAATATTTTCATATCATTGTATACCTTCATAAATGTATTATCAATCCATAATTAATCATTCTTAATAAAATTAAAATCATAATTAAGCTTATTCACTTACATCATGCTCACATCATCAAGGTTCATTTATGACATCATAAATGAATTTCTAAATTCCATTATGCTTTCTTTTCTATACCTTTAAATCTTATGTTAAATAAATCATCTTAGACATATATATTCCAATTTATTTATTTAATATTCCATTATTCACTAATCCATAATTATTTCCATACGTATATATATTATACGTACATTATTCACTCGTATAATTCATTTATACGATCCTTAATCATACTTAATTTATAAATTATGCATACTCCAAATACAATCATAATTTATCTTAATTCCTCAATTGCATTCATTTCCATGCATACATAAATATTCTTGCCTCGATAAACATGCAATTTATCGCTCGATCCAATTCTACATGTTCGAGCTTATTTTTTACATTTAACTTAATTTACTATCATCTTACCATCATTTCTTAATCTCGATAGGTATTTCCTATCGTTATCATAATATTTATAACTTTTACCTCGAAATGCACATTTTTCCATAATTGCATGTCATCATCCTATTTTTGATCGTATAGGGTATAATTTCATCATCCAAATCATTAATAATTTTTGTGCTAAAAATGAGGATGTGACAAATATGGTGGAAGAAAAGAGGTTAAGGAAAACGTATTATGATTATGCTTATGATAATATGCTTCAATTGTTGACTTAATTATAAGAAGAACCACTTAATAAATGCCATTTGTCAAGCTAATGATACTTCCTACCCAACTTGCTTCCTTCTTCTTACATATTCATTTTTTTTGTATCATTATTTATATCATATCTACATAAGTAAACATAGACATAAGCCATAAATAAAATTAGTTTCTAATATTAAACTTGACTTTTCATGAAATGGCATTTGTATCATAACTTACAAATTTTACAAAACATTGCTTCTAACTTTACTTTAACTTATTTTGTTTTTACACACTTTAAACTATATTTTATCACATAATAACATGTTAAACATTTCAAGGCATCTCTTTACATACATAATTTTATTTTTTTTCAAAAATACCCCTCTTTATAGGTGAAATTACCAAAATACCCATAAGTTCAACTTTACATATTTTTAATTCTAATTTTATTTATACCTTCAAATATATAATCTAACATATACTCTCTTATCATATAACATTTATATCATACAATTTCATGCTTTATCCTTTCATTCATTCATGCATTCATTCTAACTTATGCATTAAATGCAAACACATAAGGATATTATGAATGCGGATGTGATAACTCTCTCATCCTAAAAAAAAATTTTGACCCAAAATTCTAACCTAAATCTATCAGAAACAAATGAGGATACTGTTGTCTTATCATTGACTCTCATTTCCAGGTAGCATCTTGTCCCGTATGGTGATTCTATAACACTTTTACTAAAGGGATTCATTTATTCCTCAACTATTTCACTTCTTTAGCCAATATCTTTACTGGTTCTTCACTGTAGGATAAATCAAGTTGTACCTCTATAGATTTGACTGGAATAACATGTGAAGGATCTGATTTATATCGCCTTAACATTGATACATGAAACACATTGTGAATCTTATCCAACTCTGGAGGCAAAGCTAATCTATAAGCCAATAGTCCCACTTTTTCTAACACTTCATATGGTCCAATGAATCAAGGACTCAATTTACCTTTCTGCCCAAATCTCATAATTGTCTTCCATAGAGACACTTTTAAAAATACCTTGTCCTCAATATTATATTCAATATCTCTCCTTTTTGAATCAATATACGATTTCTGCCTATCAAAAGCAGCTTTCAACCAACTCTTAATCAATTTCATATGTGCTTTTGCTTGTTGCACCAATTCGGGTCCTATTAATCTTCATTCACCAACTTCATCCCAATGTAGAGGAGTTATGCACTTTCTACCATATAAAGCTTCATAAGGAGTCATCTGTATACTAGATTGGTAGCTATTGTTATAAGCAAATTCAATCAATGGTAAATATTCATCCCAAATACCTTCCCACTCTAATACACATGCTCAAAGCATATCCTCTAAAATCTGAATCACCCTCTCTGATTGGCCATCTATCTGTTGATGAAAAGTAGTACTAAAATGCATATTAGTACCCAATGCCTTTTGAAAACTCACCCAAAATCATGATGTGAAGCGAGGATCTCTATTAGATACATTCAATGATGGAATCCCGTATAAATGTACAATCTGATTGATATACAATTCTGCTAACCTCTCTAAACTGTAATCCATCCGAACAAGTATAAAATGTGTTATCTTTGTCAGTCTATCCACTATAACCCATACCGCATCATATTCAGCCTGTGTCAAGTGTAAACCTATTACAAAATCCATCGTTATGTGATCCTATTTCCATTCTAGTATAGGTAAAGGATTAAGCAATCCCATAGGTACTTAATATACTGCCTTTACCTATTGACGTATTAAGCATCGAGCCACATATTCTACTATGTCTTTCTTCATACCAAACTATCAATATTGTTACTTCAAATCCTGATACATCTTAGTATTCCCTGGGTGATATGAATATATAGAACTATGAGCTTCCTCTAAAATCTACTTCTTTAAGTTTTCATCAGCAGGAATATACAACCGTGTCCCATGTTTCAGAACACCATCATCAGTTACGGTAAACACAACAGTCTTACTTGTTTGCACTTTCTATAACTGCTTCCGATACTCCTCATCATGTACCATGCACTCTTTAATCCTATCAGTCAAATTTGGCTTTACTTGCAACTGCAATTCAGCTAACACACAATCTGGTTGCACTGTCAATATTGCATTCAATTATAGAATCTCCTGTACTAGCATCACTAGTGACTGTTGCAAACTCATAAATGACTTCCTACTTAAAGCATCAACTACTAAGTTAGCCTTCCCTAGGTGGTAATATATCACACAATCATAATCTTTGATCAGCTCAATCCACCGCCCCTGTCTCAAATTTAGTTCCTTCTATGTTCCTAAGTATTTCAGACTCTTGTGATCTATATAAATGTAATATTTTTACAAATAATATCGCTAGATCTTCAAAGCAAACACAATCGCAGCCAACTCTAAATCATGGGCAGGATAATTTTTCTTATGCAACTTTAATTATCTCAAAGCATAAGCTATCATTTTCCATTCTTGCATTAGTACATATCTTAACCTAATTAATGATGCATCACTATACACTAAATAGACAATCCCGGGTGTCGGTAAAGTTAGCACTGGAGCTTATGTCAAAATTTCTTTCAAATGATCAAAACTCTCTTGACACCTGTCTGTCCATTAAAATAAAATATCTTTTCGTAATAATGTAGTCAGTGGTGTAGCTATCATCAAAAATCCCTTAACAAATCATGTATAATAACCAACCAAACCCAAGAAACTATGAACTTCACTAACATTTCTGGGAATTTGCCAATTAACCACTGCTTCAATTTTACTGGGATCAACTCTGATACCTTTTATTGAAATTACATGCCTAAGAAAAGTCACATGTTCTAACCAAAAATCACACTTTGATAATTTACCATATAACTATTTTTCCCGCATTATCTGTAAAACAATTCTCAAATGTTCATCATATTACTCCCAACTCTTTGAATAAACCAATATATCATCAATAAACACAACCATAAATTGATCCAAGTACTCTATAAATACAGTGTTCATCAGTGCTATAAATGCTGCAGGTAGTTAAGCTGAATGGCATCATCAAAAATTCATAATGCCCATATTGAGTTTAGAAAGCTATCTTTGGAATACTGTTCACCTTTACTTAAAGTTGATGGTAGCCTGACTTTAAATCTATCTTTAAAAAGACGATCATATCCTTTAACTGGTCAAATAAATCATCAATATGAGGTAAAAGATACTTGTTCTTGATTGTCACTTTATTTAGCTATCTACAATCGATGCACAATCACATGGTCCCATCTTTCTTCTTCACAAATAACACTGGTACACCCCAGGGGGAACACTAGATTGGATAAAACTCGTGTCTAATAATTCTTGTAACTGAATCTTTAACTCTTTTAATTCTATCGGTGCCATTCTATAAGGTGTAATAAAAATTGATTCTGTCCCTAGTAAAATTTCAATTTCAAACTCTATTTCTCTCTTTGGTGGCAACCCTGGCAACTCATCCGGAAACACATCTGGATAATAACAGACTATTGGTATCTTTGATATCTGTATTCCCTTATATCTTGTATCAATAACATGTACAAGTATAGCTTCACAACCTTGCCATAGTAATCTTTAGGCCATTACTACCAAAATCAGTTTGTCTGTCACTAATGATACATTTCCTTGAATCTAAATAGTAACACTACCTGGATGTTGAAGTGTTACAATTTTCCATTTATAATCCATTACCACTTAATATTTTGATAACCAATCCATACCTAAAATAATATCATAATCCCGGAAAGGCATCTCCACAAGATTAGATAGAAAACTGATATTTTGGATCCTCAAAGGACATTGTCTATACATCCTGTTTACTATCTTATCTTTTCCTAGAGGATTAGAAACTACAATATCATATCCTAGCCCCTCACATCTAATATCAAGCAATCATGCTAGTTCAACATTTATATATGAATATGAAGATCCTGGGTCAAATAGTACCAAAGCATCATGATTAGAGATAAGGAAATTACCAGTAACAACATCTACAGCTTGCAAATAATCTCTCTGTCTCATATTATACACTCTGGTAGAAGTCCCAATTAACTGATTTACTGACCCATGACTGCTACCTCTGCCTTTACCATTACGGCCTTGACCTCTACCATGATCTCTACTCTGAGAATTACCAGAAACAGATCTATGTAGTGGGTTATGCTAATATGACCCACCTTCAGCCACTGTATGTACCAGTATAACTCATCGTACAGGGCAATCTCATGCAAAATCTCCTGTACCACCATATCTATAATATAAATATGTGCCAACTCTACAAGCACCATAATGAATATAGCCACAGGTATTGCACTGACTTGGCCTGACTCCTGAACTATCATGGCCTGTAATCCTCTCACTCTATGCTCGATGAGGCAATGACGGTTTAGATCTCACTGATGGAGATGTAAAGGAGCCTCAAAACCTACCCCTCTTCTGTCCATTAAATGATGAACTAGCTCCTTGGAATGATCGATGGAACTATTTAGCTCTTACACTTTCCTCTTCTTTGATGGTACGCTCTTGGTCCAAAGTATGAGCCATCAAAGCAGAGAAATCCTCATAACAAAACCCCTAAACCAATGCTCTAATTCGAGGAATCAATCCCTGTTTAAACCTGCCATAGACATATTCCCCTATCTCAAACTAAGGAACTCATGTAACTTTCGATTTGTATATACCGACGGTACATATTTCTGTCTAAACTCCCTTTGAAAATCACCCCAATTCAGCACTGATGGGTCAGCCATGCTCTGTGGAATAGTCTTCCACCACTCGTATGCATTATCTTGAAGTAATGAAATAACATACTCAAATTTCATTAAACCAGGACAATCTAATTGTTGCAGGACTCTACTGGTCCTCTCAAGCCATATCTCAGCAACATATAGATCAATAGTACCAGAAAAGTTAGTAGCCTCATATGCCTGTAACTCCTTAAAATCCTTCTTATATGCATCTCTAACTACCATCAGAGGTGGAGCTGAAATCACTGTCTTCCAAAGATTTGAGGAGCTGAGCAAATTGGGTAGCTATAGGATCAACAACAGGTACAGCTGGTTGTTCTATAGGAGGTACTCTCTCCCCTTATTCACCCTGTTCTCTAAGTCCCTCTCTAACCTCTACCCTCTCACCAACTTCTGACGTACCTTCCTGTGGGTTAAAGTTACCCCCCACCTTCCTCACTAACTATAATTGCTTTATCTATCATAGTGTTTAATCTGTAAACATGCATATGGATCACAACAGTCAGTAGTAGTAAGGACTAATAATACTCCTATTTTGCAACTCATTAATCTTAGGCAGTAGACACATATGTAATAATGATAAATTAAGCTAACCATAGCTCTGATACCACTAAAACATGTCACACCCCAACCTGGCGTAACACGCTCTCGTAAAATAGTTAATAATTCCCAAAACAAAGAAATCATTAATTATTCTATAAGGGATCTATATATGTATTATTATTATTATTATTTATATCATATCTACATAAGTAAACATAGACATAAGTCATAAATAAAATTAGTTTCTAATATTAAACTTGACTTTTCATGAAATGGCATTTGTATCCTAACCTACAAATTTTATAAACCATTGCTTCTAACTTTACTTTAACTTATTTTGTTTTTACACACTTTAAACTATATTTTATCATATAATAACATGTTAAACATTTCAAGGCATCTCTTTACATACATAATTTGATTTTTTTTCAAAAATATCCCTCTTTATAGGTGAAATTACCAAAATACCCATAAGTTCAACTTTACGTATTTTTAATTCTAACTTCATTTATACCTTCAAATATATAATCTAACATATACTCTCTCATCATATAACATTTATATCATGCAATTTCATGCTTCATCCTTTCATTCATTCATGCATTCATGCATTCATTCTAACTTATGCATTAAATGCAAACACATAAGGATGTTATGAATGCAGATGTGACATATGAAATAATGATGTATGGTGTGTAATGAGACATGGTGATGTGGTATAATATATATTATAGCAAATATAATAGTAAAATAAAACACATCCACACAAATAAAACTTAATAATGGCTGGTGAAAGGGATAAGAGAGATAAGGGATACACGGGTATTAAACTCAAAAATACATCCCAGATAAAATAATTTTATTACAAAGGGGTCTTAAATTATATTAAAATCTGAGATATATAGTAACATCACTTGGGGAACCATCCTCGGGTAGCACAAGCTCTAATGCATGAATATGGAAAGTGTTGAAAAAGGAAAGTACAAAAAAATGAAATAAAGTTATAAAAGAAATGTCAGGATATTTTGATTAATTCACTGTCGTATGTAGATATGAATCAAGGATCAAATCCCTAAAATGTGTTGGCATATTCGTGTAAATATGGAAATAAAGAAAGTATAACTATGAAAATAAATCTATTTTTGATAAAAAATCAATCATACCATAATTAGAAGATTCTAAGATCTTTTCCAATATTACTTAGAATTGATTCAATATCCAATTAGGATTCGTGATAGCAACAAACATAAAATCAATTAAAAATAGCATTTAATTGAGTAATAAAGCAAAATTGTATTGATTTAATTGTAAAATCAACTAATTTGATCATGAAAATCAAATTTGAGAGACTCTAACATCCTTAGCATCAATTAAAGTATGGATTAGCAATCAATTTGATTTCAATGATGTCAATTATAAATAATTAAGTCAAAAAATAGTATTTAACTCAATAGAATTCAATTTTGAAGGCAAAATTAAAGAAATTATGATGGTTTGTGATAAATATAATGCATTTGAATCATTATGAGACTACAAACATATTAGAAATATTAATAAAATTAAAAGCTGAATTGAAATCAATTAAAGAAAGTGGATTTCTGTCAATCTGAATTAATACATGCGTTACATATAAGGCTACATGCATCACATATATATAAAAAAAGAATTAGATATGTCATATAAAGTATGAGATACATCATACATAATGTTGAACATATTAGATATATTGCATATAATAATATATACGATGCATATAACATTTTTCAGAGAAGAAAAATCAAATTTTGCAACAAAATAATGAATAAAAATATTGATTGTTTGATCTCTACAAGCCATGTAGGGCATTAACAAGCCTTAAATGACACTGTAGCATTCAGTATAGCAACCAAAAGCATGAATCAATGCATGGAATTGAAGAAAATTAAAGGAAGATAGGAGAAAGATTACTTACCAAGGCTAGCAAAGTTCTTCCTTTAAATCCAAAAATGCTTAGGGTTTTAGTGAAGTCAATTTAGTCACTAATCCTAATTAATTATTTAATTAGGTGAATTTTAATTTTAAAAGAGCCTAATATCTTAGAATTAAAATGTTTGTGTATTGTATGTATATATCTTAAGTCAATACTTGAAGGGTATTTATAAGACCCTCAAGTAGTTTGCCAATCATGGATTGACAATGTGGTATAAATGAACTTTTTCCAACTATATGCTATGCATATAGTGATACATGTTATGCATATAGTGATACATGCTATGCATATAGTTGAAAAATCAACTATATGCTACGCATATAGTTAAAAACCCACTTCATGCATCGGCTTACATGAGCCATACAATAGATGTAGCACATGACCAAATGACTTATAAGGCTGTGAAATTTATATGTGTAACTTGGTTTTAAAAATGAGAACCCATGTCAAGTTGTATCAAGAAAAATCAAAAATTGCATGTACGATGGTGAAAATCTAGTGTCAACAGTTTATCCCTGATTATGATCGTTGTCACATCCTCATTTTTAGTTCACATTGTATTGATGATATGATTGGTATGCATTGCTTTCTATATGTTATAATTGGGATGATGATATGAAATTATGATATGTATGAATGATTTGAAAATAAATGCTGTGATAATTGATTTATACCATGATGTTACTATGAGAATAATGAATGAAATCAGTGAATAAGGGTTCAATGAATGATGATAGTTTGATGGATTTGATGTTAAGCACACATAATATAATTAAGTATGGCAATTAATTGAATGTACATATATTCGTATATAAAAAGGTACGTATGTATATATATGCATAAGAATATGAGGTATTAAAATGATTTAAGGTGTATAAGAATGAATACATATGTATTTATAATGGAGTATACATAAATGAGTATACATATAAGATTTAGTGTCAATGGAATGTATAATTAAGGCATAATTAATGTATAAGTGTATTAGTAATGTATTAGTATAAGTATATGGTAATAGTATTTAAATATTGTATATTAACATGTGATGAAATGGTATGATATAATATTATTATAAAGAAACAAGAAAATGAATTAAATAATGTGTATGTAAGTAGAAAAAATAAATATGTATATGCAAATAAATAAGTTAGTGGGATATTAAGTTATTATATTTTATTGATAGTGGGATATATAAATGTGTTAGTGGAGTTTTAAGTTATTATATTTTATTGATATGGAGGTACAGGGCACTATGGTAAGGAGTGTCCTAATAGTAATGTGGTGTTGGTTCATACTGTAGCTGAGGGTGGATCCTATCAGCATAATTCTGGAGTTCGACCTATGATGGGAATGCCTTAGATCGGTTATTTTAACAGAGGTTGAGGCAGAGGTCAAGGTGGTGGCGGTAGAATGAGTAGTCAGGGTTTTGTTAAGCAGACTATAGGAGCCCTAACACGGGTATATAATCTACAACAAAGAGAGGATTTGCAATCTTCAGACATTATGATTGATATTTTCCTTATTCTTGATCATAATGTGCTAGTGTTATTTAATCTTAGTTTAAGTCATTCATTCATCAACATTAGAGTTACATGATTATTAGATATCACCAGTGAGAGATTGGAGTATGATATATTAGTATTTAGTCCCTTAGGAAAGATACGGTGGTGAATAGAATTTATCGTAATTGCCCGCTGGTTTTAAAAGGTATAGTCTTTCCTACCAATGTAATCGAGATGCCATTCATCGAGTATGATGTTATACTGGGTATGGATTAGTTATCTCAATATCAAGCAGTGATAAATTGCAAAAGGAAGATGATTACTTTTCAACATCCAGAGTATGAATCAGTTCGTATCTAAGGGATTAAATCATTAATTGTTCACAGTTTGATTTCAGTAACTGTTGCCTAAAAATTGTTTAAATAGGGGTGTGAAGCTGTTTTAGCACAAGTAGTTGATACTACACAATCAAGATCACAGCTAGTGGAGATTCTAACTATATATGATTTTTCAGATGTGTTTCCAGATGAATTATCAGGATTACCTCTGGTTAGGGAAGTTGAATTTAAGATCAAGACTTTGCCTATAACTAAACCAATATCTATTCCTCCTTATCGTATGGCTTTAACTGAATTAAAGGAGTTAAAGGAGCAATTACAGGAGTTACTTAACAAGGGATTCATTCGACTGAGTGTATCTCTTTGGGGTGCACCTATATTGTTTATAAAGAAGAAAGATGGGACTATGCGGATGTGTATTGACTATCGGTAATTGAATAAGGTGACTATCAAAAAATTTCTATCCTTTACCCTGAATTGATGATTTATTTGATCAATTAAAAGGAGTAGCTGTATTTTCTAAGATTGATATGAGATTTGGTTATCACCAATTGTGAGTTAAGGAGAATAGTATTCCAAAGATTGCTTTTCGCATGAGGTGTTGCTGTTGACCTTAGTAAGATTGAACTGTTGTGAAATGGCAGGCATCCAAATTTGTTACTGAAGTACATAGTGTCCTGGGTTTAGCAGGATACTATAGGCAATTTGTCATGGGATTTTCCATGATATCTACACCTTTGACTACACTTCTACAGAAAGATGTACCATTTGAGTGGATAGAGAAGTGCCAAAGGAGCTTTGATAGGCTGAAGCAGTGTTTGACTCAAGCACCAGTGTTGATTTTACCTACACCATGGAAAGGTTATGTGGTGCACAATTATGCTTCACTCAATGGTTTGGGTTGTGTTCTAATGCAAGAATGGAAGGTGATTGCTTATGCTTCTTGATAACTTAAACCGTATGAACGAAATTATCTAACTCATGATCTACAATTGGCTGCTGTTGTGTTTGCATTGATGATATGACAACATCATTTATATGGTGAGAAATGTTGTATTTACACAGATCATAAGAGTTTGAAATATTTAGGGACACAAAAGGATCTGAATTTAAGGCAGAGGCGGTGGCTTGAATTGATAAAGGACTATAATTTCATTATAGATTATCATCCGAGAAAAGCTAATATGATAGCTGATGCTCTAAGCCTAAAAACATTTGCCACACCATAATAGTCATCATTGATGTTGGTACAGGAAGTTCAAAGATTGAATGCTCTTTTGACGGTACAACTAGATTGTATTCTTGCAAAATTGCAGTTACAAGTGAAACCTCTATTGACTGATTATATTAATGAAGCTGCTAAGAATGATGATGAATATCAACAGCAAATGGGGAAAATTCAGACGGGTAATCAGAAGGTGTTCACCTTAGATTTTGAAGGTTTACTGAGATACAAAGATCATATTTATGTTCCAGCAAATGAGAAACTGAAGAAGTAGATACTGGATGAAGCTCATAACAGTTTGTATTCATATCATCCAGGAGGTATAAAGATGTACAGAGATTTGAAGCTATCCTATTGATGGGTAGGCATGAAGAGAGATATTGTAGAATTTGTTTCCAAATATTTAAAGTGTCAATAAGTGAAAGCTGAACACCAAGTGCCAATAGAATTATTGCAACTATTGTCGATATCAGAATGGAAATGGGATATAGTGACAATGGATTTTATCATAGGTTTACCATTGACACAGGGTAAACATGATGTTGTATGGGTAATTATGGATAGACTGATTAAGTCAGTGCATTTTATACTTGTTTGTATGGATTATAGTTTGGAATGGTTGGTAGAGTTGTATATCCGAGACATAGTAAG
>CANYBF012219245.1:0-58715 GCA_948192965.1 Dalechampia spathulata
GTATATACCTTAATTTCCTCCAATCACCTTCCATTTTTAAGTATTCTTATACCAAATACATACCTCATACTCAATATTTTATTAAAATATCATCCTCCATATTTTTCCACTACCAATTAAAATAATATTTCTCTTACATCCCACTAACATAATATTCCATCTTCCACTTAAAAATATCAATATACCATTAAAATACTACTCCACTATCACAATATCACATACCATATAAAATATTATTTTCCAATATTCAATAATCCAATATTCCATTATTTATTTATTTCTTATTTTCTATTAAAATAATTCAAATATCCTAATAATCCTTTTCTTTTTCATTTAAATTTATTCTTCATTATCCTACATCATCAATCCACTCCAATTAAAATAATACTATCATCAATATTCAAAAATGATACTAATTTAATAATTCCATTAAATACAAATTTGTATTTTTATTCATATTATACGTATACAATTTATACGTATGTGTTACGTCAAGTCCGTACCTATCCACAGAATCACAATGCAAAACGCAAACAATAACGAGAAACAAAAGAGAAACGACATGCAATTTACGTGGTTCGGCAATGTGCCTACGTCCACGGGCAAAGGAGTATTTTATTCTATTCGGCGGAAGAAGAAGTAGAACGGGTTACAAGGCATCCGAAAACTTATATAAGTTTGGACCGAAAACTGAGACAATTCGGTTGGGAAACCAAAAGAAAAATGAACCAAACCGGTCCATACCGCGGGGGGCGAAGCCCCCCGCACCCCCAACTGGAATCAGTTTTCGAGCTACGAGCTCAGGCCTATCGGCCCTCACTCTCCACTACTGAAAACAGATCTCTATTTTTCTCCCATTAAATTTTTCTCAAAATTTCAATCGCACCGCGACGATTTCGAGTCGAGTTCAAAATTGGATCCTTCAAAAAATTTTCAAGACACATTATAACAGTATGTATTTATTATAATTTCTATAATTATACATAATTATCAATTATGTATATTATTTATAATTCATAGTTCAATTATGCATTCATATGCATTTAATTATTTCATATCGTATATACACTCATATATACGTATATATTTCATTCATATAAATTATTTGTACTCGTATTAATCTATACGATAACATGAAATTATGTTCTCAATTACCATATTTAGACTTCATATAACTTCTTGTATATTTATACGTATAATTCATATATGTATGAAATAATTTACATATCTTATTTTATACGATCGATTGCACGATCGATTAATTATACGATCCGTTATTTATCCCGATTAATGACGCTTAATTATTTTAAGCATACTTGATAATTTATTCTCGTCAATTATTATCAATGATATATCATTTGAATTATCATCGACTTTAAATCATTAAATTATCCTTTCGACGATACATATTTTTATTATCATATCATATAATACGATCGATCATTTTTCAGTGGTCTTGTAATATTCCATCATTTCATCATAAATTCATATACCATATAAAACATCATTTATTTATCATTGCATACATAATTCATATAGAAATCATAATTCATATATTTAAATCCATATCATCATCCAAATTCAACACGTATAAATTATAGCACATCATATGTATATACTAACAGTGTGTGCCAAAAATGAGGATGTGATACTATACGTTGTATTATATGTACTGGGTCATATATGATCTATTATTGGGCCAGAGGTCGGGCTCGTTGAGTCGTATTATATGATGATGGGCTATAAGTCAGGCTTAAAAAGCTGTATGATAATATTTGGTTCTTAAAAGAATTGGGTCCCTAAGAGGATCAGTACCGGTACAATATGAGACCCAGTACAAAATATGCACAATTATGTTTACATATTAATAATATTAGAGGGAAAGTGCAAAACATGATTGCATTCTCAAAGTCATTTCATCATGCATGCACAATCCTTATATAGGGATGAATGATAAAAGTATAATGAAGGTATATATACAAATATTACATACATATACCTCATGATGTTTTATACTATATGCGCTATAGGAAATGTTATGGAAGATCCTTCACGATATTACTTATACGCTATCAGTTATTAATGTCTCCAAATAATAAGACTTGATGTTTAATGATGCATTGTGAACCTTATGCATTTTACATATGGATGGTTTGTCATAAGTTGATCTGATGTATTCTTATTGATTGAAATGGATCCTTTTACACATTTTATAGCACCATTGAGTTATATAATCGGCGTTTATCATTTGATGAACATAGATATTAGTCTATTGGATGAGAGATAGGATTAGACAATCACTTGTTAGCAAGGACTAAGATTCAGTGGAATCTTACTTCTGCAACGGCTTGGACTTTCTGTAAACGTACTCTCAAATATACTTAGGTTATGTAGCTTAACATTACTCATGTTGGCAGTAGTGTAATGGTATTTATATGAGATGTATGATGTCATGTATATGAGTGTGATTGTATGACGTCTCCTTGATATGAATACAATAATAATGTATGATGATGTATATACGTATGAGTGATGGTATGAGATGATATGTATTTAAATTTTTTCATTTATATGCAGCTGGCCAAAATATGCAGATATATACATAATGATTGTTAAATAAATGTTATAGTCCTAAAGAAATGTTTATACATAGCCGATGAACAATAATTTATGAATAGTAACTTATGAATAGTAAAAAAAATATATGCATCCTTTATAGTATAATTAATGATTTCCTTTCTTAGGAAATTATTAATTATGCTATGGAAGTATGTCACACTGAGTTGGGGTGTGACATTTTTATATGAAAATTAATATGTACCAATCAAACAAATCAAAAAATTCATTTTTCCAAAAAATTATAAGAAAGGAGCCTCTATCAAATTTATTATATATATAGTCAAATTCTTTAAAATTACATAAATATTCTATATAAATTAATCATTAATAATTATATTAATTATGTTATTAACGAGATATATATTTATAAATATGATATCGTTATTTTTAAAAATTTATTTACAAGTTGAAATTATAAAAGAAATTTATATAAATTACAAGTGATATATCATGTTATTTTCAATTCACAACTAAATACAAAGAAAGTGATTATATATATATATATATATATATATATGTATAAACTATACGTATTTAATATAAATAATATATATTTAACATATTTTTAATATTTTAAATTTATATTTATAATGTATTTTTTATTTCTTTGGATAATTACGTGATATTAAAATTAAATATGATTGTAAAGTTTATAATATTATAATTAATCAATTATGAAAGTTAGATTAATTGACATATTTATTTTATTTTTGAATAGGTAGATATCTCTTTAGTCATCTTAGTATAAATTTTAAGGAAAAAATAATTTCATTTTAAATAATAAATTTATATAGTATATACTAATCGAGTTTTGAATAATACAAAATATACAATATGAATATAAAACAATAAGTAATTAGAAGGAATAATTATGAATTTTTTGTTATTTTATATTAAATATATACATATTGATACTTTTGGTATACTTAAAATATATGCTATTACATGATATCATAATTAAATTATATAAAAAATATTTATATTTTGTTTTACTTTGATTTTTTAATTTAAGCATACTTAATATATACATAATTAAAATATATTTAATATATATTATTTTAGTAATATATTTTTTTAAAATATAAAAGGCATATAAGTCGACACTATGATTTTTATTAATATTATTTTTGATTTTTAATATATCATGTAAACATTAAAATTTAATTTAATTAGATGTTTTGATATTTCAAATAGGAAAAAGTAAATTAATTGAGATTGATGAAATGAAAATAATGAAAAAAATATAAATTAAAAAAATATAATAGATATTATAAGAAAAATTATTTTTGAATAAAAATTGTAATTTTGAAATATTTTTGAAAAGGTTATACATTGATAGAAATAAAATTTAAAAATAATGTATTAATTTATATATTTTCAGAATTATATATAGAAATTTATTAGAAAAATAAAGTTTGATTAAAATAGAAGGAATATTTATTATTCATCAAAATAACATTTTTATGCATAATTGATTTTTTACGTAGAAACCAATAAAATTTTAATTAAATCAAAATACTTAATTTTTAACTCTATTTTCCTCCCTCGTATTTTTATTTATATAAATTTAATTATAAAATATTGATCCTTTCATATTTTTAATTTTATCTTAAATACTTAATTTTTGAGAAAAATAATAATTATTATTAAATTTAAGAATATGCACCGGTAAATTCAATTTTTGAACTAAATAACATATCGAAAGTCAAAAAAATAAATTTACCTAAAAAAAGAAATGAAACCGATAATGGTAGAAATGAACCTCAACTTTATCCAAAAATGTTTCCATTAATACACCTATTTAATTATTTAATTATTTATTTAAATTGATGAGTAGGTTTAATAAAAAATTAATAAATTAATTTATGTAAAAATAATTTAATTTTAGATGTATGATTTATAAATTTATAATATTATATTTATCAATTAATATTTTGCTGATAAATTTTTTATTTTTTAAATAAAAAAAAAAAACAGAGGTTGAAGAAGATAAAAAAAACCCAAATGCTCAGAACACCACATGCCAAAGTGATTCCATTCAAAGAAGCAAAACTAAGATAACAAACTTAGGACGTTGAAGGTTCTTTGGGCATCGCCACAAGCCACCCCCAAACCCCAAAAATACTCCTCCATTTGCCTTGCATAAATCTGTCTCTGCTTCCTACCCTTCTTTCCTTCTCAATCTCTCCTTCCTTTAATGGTTCATACCTCACTCCTGCTGCTTTCACTATGGGAGCTCAAAAGAGCATCCATGCCGGCAAAGGTCAGTCTATCTCATCATTCCTACTGCTTTATGCATGCATCAATGCTATTTCAATTCAGGAATTCGTTTTTGTTGGCTTTTATTATTTCCTCGTTTCTTGGCGATTCCAGTTCTCGTTTTATGGTTTTCGTGTGTTTTTTTAATCTATCGAGACAGCCAAGATTGATGTGAACGTTGATTTCACGCACAAACTATGTGCTTCTTTGATGCTTCCTCCTTTCAGGTTCTTGTGCATTTCCGTACTTTTAAATTCTGTTATGTTAATCAAATTTCCTTTCCATTACTCATTGTCTCTCTGCTTGTAACAGGAACAGTGGGAGCCCTCTTTCATTGATCATTGGAAGGTATGTTTTTTATCATATGATTTTTGAGCAACAAGTTCTCCTCCTCCTTCTCTTTCTCTCTCTTGGCATGACTGACGATGTAATATAACTGGAAATTAGGACTTTGGTTTACAATTGTTTTATTGGGTTATTTTGCAGTCTTTGCATTAAACACCCGAATTTGTTTGGTGGGAGTGAGAAGCTTGATGTATCCTGGGATAAGGGGCTCTATGATTCAAATGTATTGGTAGCTTATAGGAGACCGAGACCTGAATGGCTTGCTCAGCAATGTATTATCATTCAGGTGACTTTTGCTGGTATCAGCTCATGGATCAGAATTGATGAACAATGGACCAACAAAATGTTTATTCTAGACACTAAATGGAAATGTTTCATTTACTTCAAACAGCATTCTGTTTCACCTGAAATTGCGGTCCATGGTACACCAGTTGATAATTTTTCACGTTCTGGGAGTCAAGGTGTAAATTTGTCACGATTTTCGGTTGGCTTGGATCTAAGTGAGCCTGGAAGTTCTAAATGGAGCAGCACGACCAGTATAAAATTTGAGGTTAATGCTAAGCTTATTGCAACTTGTATAATTCTCTTAATCAAGCACATTGTTTTATTTACATTTGTACTATCTGTAGCTAGTCTGATTTGCTTTGAGAAGTAACTGTTGTAAAAATGTAGCATGTACGCCTGCTGAGTGATGATGGTCGTTCTATAACTTGTGATCTTGATGGGTTCCCGGTAACTTGCAGGTACTCAATCATTACATGAGCTTGTTTACTTAGTCTATGGCATTCTTTATGAAGATTGTTAAGAAAAATGTTTATAATGCAGTGGCAGTCCCCATGACTCTATGGTGGTTTTGAAGCAAGAATCTCTATATGCAAAGGCGAATGATCACAGTTTTTCCCGTGTATGTTGTTTTCAAATTTTATTCATTATCCTATTTGTTATTCTTTTACTTGGATTTAAGTTCAATCATACAGCAGTTTTCTTTACCATGTTTTGGTATATTAGCAATAAGTCTAATTTGTTTTTATTTTCCACTAACGACAAGTTTTTCGATATTCAGTTGAGCATGCAAATAGAACAAGGGATTCCTGTTTTATCAAAGTGGCTAATCTTTAACCGATTCAAATTTGTTGCTACGAGAGGAGCTAAAGTTGGGCCAGCCTTTTTCTTGGCGAGGTGAGAAATGTTCTTGTTCTCTCCTTATTGGCTACCTAGCTGTTGGAGGTCATTTCAACCATAGTTGTAAGATAAGTTCAAGCCTCCGAAAACAATAGGAGATGAGGAATGCATGCATTATGCAGGGATTGCGATCAATAGTATTAGTTGGCATTTACTATGGAGCAAAATAAATGGTTTTAGATCAATTAAAAGTGTGTAATTTACCAAGGATATTGTTGAAATTCTTGTAGTAAATGGTTATCATTTTCAGAGTGTTGCAGTGCACTCAATTACAAATGCATAATATTTATATGAAATGTTCTTATTAATAATGCAAAGTAGACTATTGATTAGCATGATCGTTAAGCATATCTAGGCTGGATAGCTTGAAGAATCAACAAACTTTTCTCATGGGAATATCTAGATGGCTGTAGAATGAATTGAGAAATATGGTAAGCATTGAACATGTTGCATCTTTGCAAAGATAAATAGGTTCAATTATAGCTGTAAACAAGCTAAGAGGAACCTACTGTTTCATTATTGACTTACAATGGTGTCTCCCTTGCATAAATATTGACAACTATCTGATTCCTTTTAATGTTGAGATATTCTTGTAAAATGCAATGATAGCTTGAGAATAGTTTATGATCTTACTAATTTGCTAAAGAATCAAAAGAAATCATTTACTGATTACATTTGTACAAGTAAGAGAGTATTGTAGAAAATGTGTGTACATTGTATTGATCATTAGCTAGGTTTATATACAAGTTATGTAATCATACAAAAGAAAATAATACTAATACTAATTATTAAGATTTCTCACATGATTGATTCTAGAATCCTATTACTAAAATCAAGACCCTAATCTAAGCATATTTAGAAATACAATCTGTAACACTCCTCCTCAAGTTGGAGTATAGATATTTATCATGCCCAACTTGTTGCAATATAGTTAATTTGTGTCCCATTGAGTGCTTTGGTGAAAATGTTTCTTAATTGGTCACTAGTCTTCACGAAATCCATAGAAATCAAAGTTTTTCCCGAATGAAATGACAATTTAATCTCAATGTGTTTAGTTCGTTCACGGAGCACCGAATTTGAAGCAAAATGAAGGGTAGCTTGGCTATCCCACCATAATTTTGTTGGTACTATCATTTGGATTTCAAGTTCTCCTAAGAATTGATGAATCTACATAACTTCACAAACTATCTATGTCATTACTTGATATTTTGATTTCACACTTGATCTTGATACTACATTTTGTTTCTTGCTTTTCTATGAGACCAAGTTACCTCCTAGGAAAACGCAAAAACCTGTGGTTAATCTCCTATCGACTTTAGGGCTAGCCCAATCTGCATCAAAAAAACATTCAATAATGGCATGTCCATGATTCTTGTAGAGAATTCCACATATAGGGGCTCCTTTTAAGTAGCACAAAATATGCTCTAAAGCTGTTCAATAGTTGCTTGTTGGTGAAGATATAAATTGACTAACCACACTGATAGAGTGAGAAATATCAATAGATCAAAAAGCAATTCACCATCTTCTTTGGTAAGTTGCTGATTAGGAGTTATTGGTGTGGTAGATGGTTTAATGCCTAACTTTCATGTTTCAATGTGTGATTAAGGCTAAGATTTAGGCAAATAGTTTAAGAATTCTTTGATTTAGCTAGATTATTTCCTAATCATTTATTTCTTAGTTTACATAATAATTTGTATATAAATAGGTTGTAATCATTCTATTATATGTATGAAAGAAATATAACAATACTTTCATCGTAACATAGTATCAGAGCAGGTTTAGCTGGTTTAGCAACTGTATTTTTTTTTGGCCTAGGGTTTCTTCATTCAGTTTTTTTGGTTTGTCGCTTCTCGGGGTGCGTGGGTTGACACCGTCCCCTCCCTTCATTAGTATCCTCACCGATCGGCACTCGCCTAAAGTCCGACAAGCTTCTGGTGAGCGCGTGCAGCTCACGCGCCGTTCAAAGATTTGGAGTCCTCTTCATGTGCTGGCGCGTGGAATTGTTTTTCGACTACCGTTTTCTTCTCGTGTTCTTGGAAGCCATTTTCTGGTCATTATTTTTCCAGCCACCGTTTTCCGGCCACCTTTTTCTGGCACAGCTTTCTAGTAAGGTATTCTCTAGTCTCTACTTATTTCGTGATGAGTTGTTCTTTATGGGGGATTCGCAGTTTGTCACTACATTGCTACCGATGACTACTAAAATCACCGATGATAAACTAACCAGTATAAATTATCTTGATTGGAGCAAAACGGTTCGTGTCCACCTCCGGAGTATTGAGAAAGATGATCACTTAACGTGTGATCCACCCACCGATGAAACTCGTACTATGTGGTTACGTGATGATGCTAAGTTGTTTGTTTAGATTCGTAACTCTATCGATAAGGCGGTCCTCAGTTTGGTTAATTACTGTGAGTTTGTTAAAGAATTGATGGAACACTAAGGTGATCTATCGATCTGAAAAAGGAGATCGAACACTTACACAGTTCTTCATAGATTATAAATGACTCTATGAAGAACTTAATAGTCTGCTGCCATTTAGCCTAGATGTGAACGAACAACAGAAACAAAGAGATCAAATGGCTATTATGCGGTTCTTGGCTACTCTTCCATCTAAGTTTGATGTTGCCCGTAATTAGATTCTTTCAAGCTTAGATTTGCCGACTCTCAAAGAGGTATTCACCCGGGTACTTCGTACAAAATCTTTATCTCTTAATCTATCTCATAGTAGTGCCTTGATTAGCTATGGAGCAAGCAAAGTGCATCATTAGAGTAAGGGTAGTAATGAAGGGCTGATTGATCGACATAATGATCGGCATGACTAATGCTCTTCGGGATCAAGTGGGGTAGTGTGCTATTACTGTCATGAACAAGGGCATACAAAACGTTTTTGCAGAAAGCTTCAACGCGATTCCCGCTTCGCACGACGTGCCACAACCAACATTGGGATATCAGATCCAGATCTCACTAAGTCTATTACTCTAACTCTTGATGAGTATGTTTAATTCACTCAGTATCAAGCCAGTCTTAACTCTACTCCTTCAGTAACAACCATAGTCGAGTCAGGTAATTCTAATACCTGCCTTATTTCATCCTCTTCCAAGTGGGTTATTGATTCCAGTGCTACCGACCACATGACAGGTAATTCTAGTGTCTTGACCACATTCCATACTAGTATATGTCCTTTTGTTACTTTAGCTGATGGATCTAAGTCTAGTGTTAGTGGTGTTGGTACGGCTCAAATTACACTATCCATGTCCATATCGTTTGTTTTATGTCTCTTAAAGTTTGCCTTTAATCTGATCTCTGTTAGTCAAATTACCCGCAAGTTGAATTGTAGTGTCTCATTTTTCCTTGATCACTGTCTTTTTCAGGATCTTTCGACGAAGCAGATTATTGGTAGAGAGTACGAGTCTGGGAGCCTGTACATGGTTGATACCAAAATACCACGATCTCTTGTTTGTTCTCAACAAACAACTGCTTTTGAAGCTCATTGCCAATTAAGTCACCCATCTTTATTTGTGTTAAAACAATTATGTCCTCAGTTTCATTCAATTTTAGTTTTACAATGTGAGTCATGTCAATTTGCTAAACATCTCGTTTAGCTTCTTTTCCTCGTCTTAACAAATGTGCTTCGAGTCCTTTTGAACTTGTCCATTCTGATATTTGGGGTCCCTGTTCTGTTACCTCTCAGAATGGTTTTCGTTATTTTGTTACCTTTGTCAATGATTTTTCTCGTGTAACTTGGTTATTCTTAATGAAGAAAAAATTTGAGTTGTTTTCTATCTTCTCTGCCTTTTATGCTAAAATCCAAACACAATTTAAGACATCTATTCACATTCTTCATAGTGATAATGGCACCAAATATTCTTCTCACATGTTTCAAGCCTTCTTATCTAAACATGGCATTCTTCATCAATCATCTTGTGTTGATACCCCTTCACAAAATGATGTTGTGGAACGTAAAAACCGCCATCTTCTTGAAACTGCTCAAGCACTTCTTTTCCATATGCATGTTCCTAAACACTTTTGGGCTGATGCAGTATCTACTGCATGTTTTTTTATCAATCGTATGCCTTCCTCTGTTCTTAAAGGTGATATTCCCTACACTAAGTTATTCCCTACCACCACTCTATTCCCGCTTCCTCCTTGTGTCTTTGGTAGCACCTGCTTTGTCCGTGATGTCCGTTCACACCATTCCAAACTTGATCCTAAATCTATTAAGTGTGTGTTTCTTGGTTATTTACGACTTCAAAAAGGTTATCGATGTTTTTCACCTACTCTTTGTCGATATGTTGTGTCACTAGATGCTACGTTCTTCGAGTCTACCCCATTTTATTCCTCACCATCTGAGGGTTCATCATGTTCCCACTCAGAGGACCCTCTGGTCTATACCGTTCATGTCTCTCCTGATATTCTAGTTACATGCCCTCCTGTACGTCATGTCTATACACGAACTTATCCATACCGTTCTGGTACTGCTATTGTTGAGCCCTCGGTCTCGGACTCATTACCATCATCTTCGTTGTTGGATCTAGCTCTTGTCACTTCTACTTCTGATTTGGACTTACCTATTGCCTTTCGAAAAGGTAAACGATCATGTGCTTATCCTATTTCATCATTTGTGTCTTATGATCAATTATTCTCGTCTTCTCGTTGCTTTGTTACTAGCTTAGACTTTGTCCCGATTCCTAAAATTGTGGGCGAGGCTTTAGCCTACTCTGGTTGGTGTGCTGCTATGAAGGAGGAAATGCGTGCTTTGGAAGATAATGACACATGGGATCTTGTCTCATTGCATGCTGATAAGAAAGCCATTGGTTGTAAATGGGTGTTTACTGTGAAAATGAATCCTGATGGATCCGTGGCACGTTTGAAAGCACGGTTAGTGGCTAAGGGTTATACTCAAACCTATGGGGTTGATTATTTTGAAACTTTTTCTCCTGTTGCTAAACTTGCATCTATTCGTGTGTTTATCTCTCTAGCCGCTTCCTATGATTGGCCCTTGCACCAATTATATGTCAATAATGCTTTCTTCATGGTGCTCTTCAGGAGGAAGTATATCTTGAGCAACCACCTGTGTTTGTTGCTCAGGAGGAGAACTCTGTTGTGTGTAAGCTTAAATGATCACTTTATGGCTTAAAACAAAGTCCTAGAACTTGATTTGGCAGGATGTGTGAAGCTTTACAGCAGTTTGGTATGAGTAGGAGTCAGTCTGATCATACAATATTCTTCAAGAGCTCGTCTGAAGGGGTTATGTTATTGGTTGTCTATGTGGATGATATTGTTATTACTAGCAGTAATGTTGGAGGTATTTCGGCACTTAAAACTTTTTTTCAAAAACAATTTCAAACCAAGGATTTAGGAATGCTGAGATATTTTTTGGGAATTGAAGTTTCTCGATGTAAGAAGGGTATTTTCTTATGTCAACGGAAGTATGTACTTGATCTATTATCAAAAACCGGCAAGCTAGGATCTAAGCCTAGTAATTCTCCTATGTCTCTATATAGTCAACTTCTATTAAGGGATAGTGAACCATTTGATGATCCTGAGAAATACAGATGACTGGTTGGTAAGTTGAACTACTTAACTGTTACTCGTCCTGATATTGCTCAATCTATAAGCATTGTTAGTCAATTCATGGCCTCTCTCACTAAGGCTCACTAGGAGGCGTTATCACAGATCTTGTGTTGTCTAAAAGGAAATCCAGGGCTAAGACTCTTGTATGCGAATAATGGTCATGTAGATGTTGAATGTTTTTTTGATGCAGATTGGGCAGGGTCAAAAATGGATAGGCGATCCACTACTGGCTCCTGTGTTTTCTTTGGAGGGAATTTAGTTTCTTGGAAAAGTAAGATATAAAGTGTGGTTTCTCGATCGAGTGTCGAGTCAGAATATAAAGCAATAGCACAGGCCGTGTGTGAAGTGGTGTGGGTCCTTCAACTATTAAAGGAGATCCGTCAGAAGATTCAAGTGCCAATGAAGTTGTGGTGTGACAATCAGGCAGCCCTACATATTACCTCAAATTCAGTCTATCATGAACGAACAAAACATATTGAGATTGATTGTCACTTCATTCATGATAAAATTCAAGAAAAGGTCATCTTAACTGGACATGTGAAAACAAGAGATTAGCTAGCAGACATCTTAACTAAAGCAGTGAATGGGATTCGAATTAAGTACATTTGTAATAGGTTGGGCATGGTCAATATCTATACTCCAACTTGAGAGGGAGTGTGATTAAGGCTAAGATTTAGGCAAATAGTTTAGGAATTCTTTGATTTAGCTAGATTATTTCCTATACATTTATTTCCTAGTTTATATAATAATTTGTATATAAATAGGTTGTAATCATTCTATTATATGTATGAAAGAAATATAACAATACTTTCATCGTAACACAATGAGAAGATCCAGAACATACTTCCTTTGAGAAAGGAAGATTCCTTTCTTACTTTTGGTTACCTCAATCCTCAAAAAGTATTTCAATACGTCTAAATCGTTCGTCTGAAATTATGTATGCAAAAATGTCTTGAGGGAAGAAATTCTTGCTTTGTCACTACTGTAAGGATAATATCATCAATGTATACAACCATAAGAATCATACTAGAGTCAGAGCCTTTATAGAAAATAGAATGATCACAAATACTCTTTACCATTCCAAACTGTTGGATGGCTTCACTAAACTTGCCATACCAAGCTCGTGGACTTTGTTTCAACCCATACAAAGATTTATGAAGTTGACATACCTTACTATTCTCCCCCGAGCAACAAATCCAGGTGGTTGCTCCATGTAAACTTTTTCTTGCAAATTAACATGTAGAAATGCGTTTTTGATATCTAATTGATAGAGAGGCCAATCATGAGTAGTTGCCAGAGAAATGAATAAGTGAACAGTGGTTATTTTAGCAATCAAAGAAAAAGTATTTGAGTATGGGTTTGGGCATAGCCTTTGGCAATAAGTCTAGCTTTCAAGTGAGAAACGGTACCATTAGGATTGACTTTGACTGTAAAGACCTATTTGTAGCTGATAACTTGTTTACCAAAGTCCAAGTACTATTAGCTTCTAAAGCATTCATTTCTTCTATCATTGCCTGTTGCTAGCCAAGATCAAATAAAGTAGCTTGAATAGTTTGGGAATAATGATGGAGTTTAAAGCCAGGATCAAATAAAGTAGCTTGAATAGTTTGAGAATAATGATGGAGTTTAAAGTGACAATGAATGAATAACTAGAGGGAGATAAAGAATTATAAGATAAAAGATGAGATAGGATGAGTACATTGATGTTTACCTTTCCAAAGAGCTATAAGGATATCCAGATCTGTTGCAGTAGGATTTGCAAACATAGAGGCTGATTCTGAACAAGAGTTGCATGAGTGAAGATGCTATATAGATTTGCTCAAAACGAGGTTTAGGCAGAAGTGGTGGTGGCGTTGGTATGTGAGGTGGTTCTTGCATTGTGATAGTATATCGGAAGAAGGTGTCAGTCTCCCCCGATTATTTTTCAGGAGATCAGAAGAGAAGAATGAGTGAAACTCCTGAAAACTAACATTAGCAGAAACAAAGTACCTTTGATGGTCAGGAGAGTAACATTGATAACCTTTTTGAAGTCTAGAGTAACCAAGAAGATGCACTTTAAAGAATTTGGAGCCAATTTAGTGAGATGGGGACTGACATCCCAGACAAAACAAGTACAACCAAATATTTATAGTTTAACAGGAAACATGGAGGTATTAGAAAACAAAGTGGAAAAGGGAATGTTACCTTAAATGACAGAGGATGACATACGATTATTGAGGAAATAGGCTATAGAGACAACATCAGCCTAAAGAGACTGTGGAACCTTCATTTGAAAAAGAAGAGCATGAACAGTTTCTAAAAGATGTTTATTTTTCCATTCAACAACCCCATTTTGGGTAGGTGTATCAACTCAAGAGATTTGATGAAGGATGTCATGGTGGACCATAAAAGATCGAAAAGTTTCAGAAAGATGTTCTTTAGCATTATCATTGCACAAGAATTTCACAGATGTATTAAATTGGGTACGTATTTCAGCATAAAAGGTCGAAAAATGTGATAACAACTCAGAACAATTTTTCATTAGATATAACAAGTTACACGAGAATAGTCATGTATAAAAGTAACAAAATATTTAAAATCATTTGTGGATGAGACTGGAGAAGGACCCCAGACATCATAATGAACTCCTTTAAAAGGGAACTTGGCATGTTTATTGACTCTTGGACCGAGCAGACTATGATGGTGCTTGGCTAACTGACATGACTCACAATTCAACAAAGAAGTATGACTAAATTGAGGACATAATAGCTTTAACATAGATAAAGATGGATGACCTAACCGATAATGAATTTCAAAAGGGTTGGTGGTTTGTAAACAAGTTAAGGATTTAGAGATGGGGTTATCAAGGATGTATAGGCTAGTAGACTCATGTCCTTTACCATTAATCCTCTTCATTGTAAGATCTTAAAACAAACAATAATAAGGAAAAATGAGACGCAACAGTTTAAGGCATGTGTTAGTTTGTTAACATAGATTAAATTGAATGAAAGATTAGGTAAACTAAGTACAAATGATAAGGAAAGATGTGGTGTGAGAACTAAGGATAGTAGAGGTGGTTCCATCTACTAATGTGACAGAGGAAGAAATAGAATGGGTTCGAAAATAGAACAAATTAGAATTACCTGTAATATGGTCTGTAGCATCAGATTAATGATCTAACTAATCGAGGTAGATAAAAGACATGTATTTTGGTTACTTGGCTCAACAATAGCAGAAGCAGAAGTGGACAAATGCTTCATTACTTGTTGATATTGAGTGAATTTGGCAAACTCATCCGCATAAATCAAAATAGAGTTGTTAGCATGACTAAAAGAAGCAACATTCACCAAGGGATACCAAGCTAATCGAGTTTGTAACTTCTTACAAGCCTATTTGGTATGTCTAACTTCACGGCAATAGTAACAAATTATATCATTTTTGTTACGATTAGCATTACCATACCCAAATCTATTAGATGATTGCCCATGTTGAAACCCACTTGTATAGCTAATAAGCGTGTGATTTTGAGTTTGTGGAGCTGAGGCAGCTTTTGTACAAAGTACACTAGCAAATGTCTCGTGTAAAGAGGTGATCTCATAACCAAGAGAATTTGAGATTGAGCGGTGTCAAATGCTAATGACAATCCAGCCAAAAATCTCATAATAGCCATCTTCTCAAGATTAGCATGTTGAATTTTAACATTTGGAGTAAAGGGCATTAGGGTTTTAAACTCCTCATACGTCTTCTTGAACTCCGTGAAGTAGGTCATGAATGACTTATCAAGCTTTTCAGCACGGTAGAAAGCTTTGCATACATCATAGGTCCAAGTAATATTACCCTTCCCAGAATACAGAAACTCGAGATAATCCAATACTTGTTTAATATTATTGTAGTGACTAATCAAATTGATTGCCTTAATGGAAAAACAACTACGAATTTGTAAGAACAGGCGAGCATCCTCATGCTTCCATTCTAGATATTGATCCTCTTCCTTGCTAGTGTCAACTGCCTCAATCTTAGCGACAATTGGTGATTCATCGGTCATATGCTTATCTTTGTGAATACTTAAGAGATACATTCGGACAACCTTATCCCAATCATAATAGTCATCTTCATGTAGTTTTTCATCATAAAACTTCATCGGAATTGGAACTACATCTATTACTATAATTTTGTTTACTAACATTTTTTGTTTCAAAAGAACTTAGGATTTTAGTAGAATTGAGAACGAGTTTGGTAGAAAGGATGTAGATAATTGGAGGAGGTTAGAAATAAAGATCGGAGCTCTAACAGACAATCCATGCACCCCAGTGTGTCAACATGTGAGACTCACACGCTATACTTCCGGTCACTAGAATCTAGGTAACCGCTAATCGGCTTGTGGTGGTTCTAGCAAGGTAGGTGGTGAGAACAAAAGGTCACTCAACTAGGGTGATCAAGGAAAATCAAAACTTGCTGGAAAAAAAAAAAACTGACACTGCAGGAGAACTGCTCACCGAGCAAAAAATGAAAAAACTAACTTTCCAAGCCTTGAAGGCTTTGATATCATGTAAACGTAAGAGAGTATTGTAAAAAATGTATGTGCATTGTAAAGATCATTAGCTAGGTTTATATCCAAGTTATTTAATCATACCAAGGAAATAATAGTAGTACTAATCCCTAAGATTTCTCACATGATTGATTCTAGAATCCTATTACTAAAATCAAGGCCTTAATCTAAGCATATTTACAAATACAATCCATAACAACATTAAGGTATAAATAGAAATTGCAAAAGTGAATGATAAAGAAAGTGCGTTAACCCACTAGCCATCCAAATACCATTGGTCTGCTTTTCAAGAAAGCTACGCTTGTTCTTGCTCCTTGCCATTCATATTAACCAATGATCACTTCATGCTTTATCAAACAATATAAGAAATTATTTAGTCTTCCCTTAAGCATCATTCTAACCATTTTCTTTTGACAGCCTGACTGGTGGTTCCATTGTAGGGGACATGGCCCCTTATCAAGCATTTGCTGTTGGTGGTGTTGGCAGTGTGCGAGGGTATGGTGAGGGTGCTGTTGGATCTGGAAGGACATGCCTTGTTGCAAATAGTGAATTAACATTCCCTTTGGTATGCACTTCCCCCATAATATTTTAGAGAATTGTGACATGGGCTTGTCTTTCTTTGATATTGGGTTGACTTTGCAATTTCTGGATTTTATTTGAGAATTCTTTAGCACAACATGCATTAAAATGCCTTTGATAAAGAAAACCAGCAAGGAGCATCAGAAGTTTTACAACTTCCTTGTTACCATCTTCACATCCTTCACTACTTGATTTATTAACCATCAGAACGATTACTAGAGTAGATGTATGAAACTGTTAGTGTAGTTGTCAACAACTTTTTGTTTGAAGATGCTTTGCCCCTTGCATACTTTCATGTCCATACTTCCAACCCTTACTCTTTCTTGAAGTTTCTTAATTGGGTGCCTGGTTCTGTGCTATTTGCATTGCACTGAATATGTACCATTTCTGGTAGCTGCATTGTAAGTTGAAGATCTTTTGTTTGACAAGTCATACAAACCATACTTTTAAATGCTATTGATGTAGACATGAAATAAATCAAGAAAAACCAAATCTGAAGGATAAATAATATGGAATTTCAGTATCATACAATTTTTATTTTCAGTTTCAGTATCAGCTCTGTTACTTTGAATTCTGTTGATTCAATTCCTTAAGCCTTGGGTGTGTGATGTCCAAGAACTACCAAGTGTTTCTTTTTGGAAGATATCCTTGTCTTTATCCTTATTTGTTTGAATTCCTGAATTTAACCTTAAAAATTTCAGTCCACCAAATCTTTATTCTTCATCAAATTATCCCAGGATAGTGGATTGGATCCCAAACTATCCTACATCAGCTATTATTTAGTGTTGAGCCTTCCAGGGATCTCCTTTGGATAAAGTACTGTATATCATAAAAGAACACAAGCCATTGAATTAATTGTGTTTGTCTTTTGTCTATTTGAGGTTCCAATTGTTATACCAATTTCATTTAAAGCTTTGAAATGTATCTTACAAGAAGGGAAAATTAGTGAAGAAAACAATAAAGTCATTCCAATTTATTCTTTGTGTTGAGCTCACCTTTCTTAAACTACCTAGCTATTTTTCTCTCACCATGTCAGATTATTGGTCGAGATAAAGGAATCTATAAGTCTGTTAATATTTCGTGTTGTCACATGTTGTATCATGAATTTCCATCAAATGTTTGGTTTTCTTTCCTGAGCAACCATTTTTGAAAACGTACAAATGAAATCAAACTCATTTCTTCTTATCACTTCTATTAAAAGCTTTTGTCATCATTGTTGTGCTGGATTTTAATAGCAAAACGCTTTGCTGCTAAATTTATATCCTTTTTTTTTTTTTCAGAAAAATTCTGGATATATTGTTATATAATAGAAGACAACTTACCTTACAAATCCTTTTCATGCTCAGAACAAAATGTTGGAAGGTGCTGTGTTCTTGGACTGTGGAACAGACTTGGGCTCCGGTCGGCTTGTACCTGGTAAGGTTCATCTGTTGACTTCTCTTGGAAGTTGCATCCAACTTGGTTAATTGCTAGTCTGTCATCAATTTTGAAAAGGGTAAGTGGACTTTTTACCAAAAACATGAGGAAAATATGAACTTTGAATCCTCAACTTTGCAAAGGATAAGCCACAAATTTCTTATGGCATGTGCCCGACCAATGTATGGAATGGTCATACACATAATAAATGCATAACGAAATATGAGGAGCTATTTATTAGGGGGTTTAAATAAGTTTCATGGTTGACGTAGACCATATGCAGAAAAAGACTGGCTGGTTATATGAATTTTTAACAGCTCTACTCTTAAACTTTAGGAAAATAATCGAAGTGGAGAACAGTGGGAAATGGTTTGAATTAGTTAGAAGCTCAAATGCCTTTTAGCTCACGGCGAGAGCTCATTATAGAGAACTTGAATGTCGGGTCTTCCAGCATCAACGTCGCTCTGTTTATTGCTTTTAGCTAAAAGTATACTTGCCCCGTGTTTATGTCATTATAAAGAACTTGTAAATGGCCTCTTAGTGAACTTGTCCCCTCTTTGTAGCATACATTATAATTACAAGGAAAACTTAAAGACTGGCTTGAATAAACTGAACATGGTAACTGCCAATTTCTTCCTCTCTACTTTTCCCAATTGTGCAACCCACTTTATACGGCTTTTTCAGCTGATAATAAAGTCATTCTACCAGCCATAGAAACACTGGAGTTGAAAAACGTTCTTGATGAAATTGTTTTTGCTAGAATCACTACCAAGAGTTCAAAGGAATTAATAGTTCAAAAGCATGCCGAAATTCTTCAGGTTAGAAAATAAGAGTTGAGTAGGGGTAACATAAGTTGAGTTTGCCTAAAAATGAAGCAAATAATGTTTGGTCGAATGAGATTTGTCTCGAGTCAAACTGACATGACTCAGTCAAAGCAAAACATAAATTTTTGCAGGTTTCTTCACTATTTTGAGTTCAAGTCAACTTGAATCCACTGGACATTGACTTAAGTCGAAGTAAAATTGGAAAAAAGATAGTTCATTTAACCTTAACTTGACTGAAAAATGAAAACAATATGAAAGACCTAAATGAAATGAAAATAGGTCACAATTAAAGAGAGTTTAATCTGAAATGAAAATGCAACTTCATGCTAATGTAAAACACGATGAAGGTAAAAATATATGCAAAACAAACTTAAAGCAACAAACTTTGAAATGCATGGACCTAAATGCCAAAGTAAAATGAAAATGAGTCAAATTATGCATGAATGGCAACAGAAAGGCAAGATTTTACCCTATAACATATATTAGTCGGGTAGAAATACCTGTGAATGAAGCATAACAGTCTCATAGGGAATCTACATACATGAGGAATCCCTCTAAATGATCACAAATTAGTCAGTAACAACCTTACAAACTTGCATTTTGAATTCCTCACTATTAACCATTTCTGCATCAATGGAGTATAGTTTCAGATTTTGACAAAGTAGAAATTTATTTTCTGGCTCCTCAATAAACTGCTAATTGATGAAAGTCCTGGCCTGATAAATATGGTGTATTAGAATGAGCAAACTATGTTTTGAACAACGGGAATTCAGAATTGTCATGGCAAGTTCCCAACTTCAAATGCCTCCTGCCAACCTCTGACAAAAAAATCAGTGATAGCAAATCTAAGCTATTACTTTATCCTGCTTTCTCTATTTCTTTTCCTTTTCCATTTCATATTAGGTTATGCTACTTTGTTCAGTGCCATTTCATTTTTCATAATTAGACCTTTGCTTCAACACAGAAACAAAAGGCAACATATTTAATGCAATGCATTGATCTGATATTGTTGGAGAATCCCACATGGAAAAGTTATGAGGAGTTTAAGTGGTATATAAATAGAGTAGATTGATACTTAGCACAAGCCTATTGATTTTGTACAAGATCGATAACAAGCCCTATTAAAGTCATTATTATGAGTTTGGCCTAGCACTATCTTGGCTCATGGAATTTCTACAGTTGTAAAGCTTTGCCGATACATTTGCCTGCCTTTTACCACCTTTCATGCTATCTAAATCATTTATCAAGAACTAACTTAGTTAGACCTGATCCATATGACGAAGTCAATGTAGAATACAACTCAACTTTAATCTTTTGGAACTCCCAATATGCATTTATTGTTTAGTTGTAAATGTGGAGACATGATAAGAGTTTCTCCCATTTCTCTCTTCTATGCTGTATCATAGGATCTGCATGAATGTGCACCAGTAGTACTCGTATTTAGTATAAGAACGCTATCATATCATTTTGATGTTAGCATGATTAATGATTTGAAGCATCCTCGTTACCCCAACCTAGAAAGAAAGGTCAAAACAACGAGCTGCTATAGACACCCTTAGTCGCACAGCATATTCATTATCAGTTTGATCTGGGTTGGTTTCAGGAAATCCAGCACAAAGGCAGCACAAACCAGGATCTGGAATTGGGCTTGGTTATGGTCTTCGCTTCAAGTCTCCAATCGGTCACTTTCAGCTCGACTATGCCATTAATGCATTCCACCAAAGAACTTTCTACTTTGGCATCAGCAACCTAATTTCATGAGGACCCTATTTTCAAAGCAGCAGTACCACCACGCTTTCGCCAGGGACTTTGATATCATTATTCAGATGAGTTCAATGCTTGTCCTGAAATTCCAACCGAAAGAAGCTTACATTTGGGATTTACTAGCACGGTGAATATGCTTTGCTTTGCTTTGCTCGTTGTCAACATACCATTCTTGAAAAGTATGTTACAGAAGCAGTTCAAGGCACATTTTTACAGGAAACAGTTGCATCCAGTTCTCTGACATCATAGTTCATTGATGTACAACTAGGAACAGTGATAACTCCATCGAGTTTCTCATGATCCAACTCTTATTTAATTCATGTACACATAACAGCCCCTAGCTTCATTCTTTCTGTTTTCCTTTCTTTTCCAATATGTTTTAGCCTTTAATTTTGTTTTTGTTTTTGTTTTGTTGTTTCAACAAACAAATAACACCCACGAATACATGACAGGAAACATTTTATGCGTATAAATTTTTTCTTATATTTTTTCGCAATTTGCATGTGCAAGTGCAAAGTCTTTAATTTTCGTGTCATGTGGTGGATTTGGACTGCAACTGAAAGCGAAAAGAAATTCTTGGAAAATGTTTTTGGATGGCGAAATGCCCGCCCTTTTGTTTTATTTAAACTTTACTACATCAATCAAATATATATTTTTTTATATATTATCATATCATAAGCAAAACTATAAAATTACCCTTTTTTTCAACTCAAATACTAAGTTTTGTTACAAGTATATTAAATTAATTTAATGTAATATAACTAATTAAAATTTTAAAGATAATTATTAATTTTATATGCATATTATGAATATAGATATCAATTATAAATTAAATTCAATCTAAAGTATATGTTAATATATTATATTAAATATTTATAATATATTATATTAAAAGTTTTATTACATTTACTAATAACTTATCTAATTTTATAAGATGATGTACTTATTCTTTTTATAAATTTAAAGTATAATGAAATAATTAATCAATGATAACAATTAATAATTATTAATATTAAATTTTTAATAATTTATTATTTTGAATTAATGTAACATAGGTATGAAAATGTTGATAGGATGTCATTTAGGATTCAACATTATTTTGTTATCTTAAAAATAGTCTTATATCCATTTAAGTAAACAAAACTATGGAAAACATTAATTTCCCATCCCAATCTTATTTTGTCGAATAAAATTTAAACTAAATAAAAGTATCTATTTTGATTTGTTATAAAATATCTTACCAACTAAATTAATAAAATTATTAATTCAAATACTTTTAAAATAAGGTAAAAATCTACTAAATTGACAAATCCTTTCGAAATAAATCTGCATAAATATCCTGATATTTTTATAAAAATACATTCAAAAGCAAATATATTTTTTAGAAACATATGTTTGAATTTGAGGAGATTTTTTTGGATGGGTGGAGGATCTTTCTAGAATTCTTGTAAAAATTAAAAGAAAATTTAGTTAGATACTCAAGAATAATTTTGATAATTAAATTCGAGTACTGATTAAGAAAAATAAGATATGATCTTTGAACAAAGAATAAAAAATTTATATATTTGTCTTATTATCTTATAGTTAGAGTGAGAATTCCTATTTAAGGAATCTTGTTAGGTTTGATTGAAAAATTTAGGATTCTCAATAATACTTTAATGATATAAATACTTTGAAGAAACCTAAATACCTATTAGTGCACATTAAACCAAATGAAGGACTATAATAAGAAGTGAGAGAGCATGTAGAACTTGTTTTATACTAACAATTTATAATTCATAATGTACATTTATATCTCACAAATGTAGGTTTGTATACCAATATATTTGGATGTCTTGATGATTTTACATGCTATTTGAATATTATAAGATACCTAGTTTACATATTATGTATTCAATATTTATGTGTTGGTTGTAAACAAGTTGCATGCTATAAAATAATTTAGATTTGAAATTTATATATTTCTATGGTTGTGTACATCAAAAATATACTATTCGTGTTTGTAAAACATCCATTTTTCAATTAATTATGGTTTATAACACAATTAAACCAATTTTTGAAAATTTCCTTCTATATGTTATTGTTAAAGTAAGTTGTTCATTTGTATTCCAATTTCTCATATTGCGTTGTATATCATATTATATATAACATTCTCATCAACCCAACAACTATAACATGATTTATGGTAAAATCAATATATACAAAAAAAAAAAAAAAAAAAAGGAGATAGAACCACCAACTCATCATCAATGTTCCCCTTTAATTTTAAAGTTATAGGTCCATATTACTTATGAAGCATAAAATATGGCCTAAACAATTATTTTGAGCTTGTAAACTTTATGCTCTTCGCCTCTCATCTTTGAACCTCCAACTCTCACATCATATAAGATTTTAGTTCATGTCTTGTTTGGTTCCTACTGTAAAAGGGAAACCCACTTCACAAAAACTGATCATAGAGAAAAGAATGATGATAATAATCACCAAATAATTCACATAATCTAATGACATGCATACCAAAGACGTGCAATCCACAAAACACTTTACAACGAATGGCTGACCTTTACACTCGATGCTCTAATTTCATCTGCCATAGTTCGCAGAAAGTACAATCTTCATTCGTGGGAGAACATGCAAAGAAACTCACAACAGCTACAGTATGAAGATTATCAGCTCCGAAATACATAAAATAATTAAATAATCACATAAACAACAACAAATAATGACTACAAAGAGTCTCGTACCAAACTCGCTAGCTTATTCACCTGACAAGCCAATCAACCCGCCTTAATCTTCTAATGTCGGACCAACATTGAATTTTTATGACCAAGAACGAACGCAATGTGATTACATCCTCTTCTAAAAAGAGCCCCTTGTATGTACAAAACTCACATAGCAGAATGAATTGGGTGTCACTTGTATTACCTCATCTTCCATGAAACGCTCAGATGCTACAGGTCAACAGCCTGTACCACTACTGGTTTTGCAGCGTCTGATTCAAGTTTTGCATTCAGCTTGGATTTGTCTTTCATAGGCTTGTTGGGGCCTGGGGAACCCCTGGCAGCAATTCTTCCATGTCTAGGTGCCTGAGGTCCAGCACTTCCTGCTTTCACCAAATTACGAAAAGCATAAACACAAATGATATCAGCAGTTATTAGGGAAAACACGTTGTCTACAGACAACTGAACTTGACAAAAGGACAGAGAATGAAAACATCCATTAGATTGTGAGTGACCCAAGCCAGTTACCCAACATATTTTTAGGGAAGAATTTTCCAAATAGACAAGACATTTTCGTCGGCTTGAAACAAAGATTCGACAAAAAAGTTAAATCTTTTGGCACCGAGGCAGAAACTTTCCAAGGAGGAAAAAAAAACAATCAGACAAATATTCAACTTTATTTTAACACATGATTCCACCATACAAAATATTCAACTAGAGCCAGAAATGTTCAGGTAGGTGTAAGGCTGGTTTTTATGTGCATCAAGCAAGTAAAGCTTAAATTTAACAGGATTCTTGTGAAAGAAGAGCACTGCACTTCCTTTGAATTTGAACAAATGACAGCAATTGACAGAACTAACCACTATTAGGCAGAGACAATCTCTTCTTTCCAGATTTATCCACTGGTTGTGCCGATCTCTCTTTCGGATTGCTATGAGATCTTTGAACAGACTCAGATTTCGCCTTGGCTTCTTCAGACAGATCTTCTAGAACTGGCTTTGGCTTTGGCTTAGCAAAAAGTGTGTTTGCTGCCTCTAACATGCTGGCTGATTTAGTAGGAGAACCACTGCCCTCAGAATGGGACTGACCTGTTTTCTGATTTGAAAGGTTCGATTGAAGACTTGATACTAATGGCTTCTTACCAGATGACCTCAACTGAGGTTTGGTGCCATTTTTACCCTCAGAATTTCCATTTTCACGAATCATAACCCCATCCCTAAGATTAATATCAAGAAATCGGTTCTCCCATGGACGAACAGCCATCCATCTCTCTAACCAATTCCATCCCCAACTGCTTTTATCTGGTTCAAACCTGGAAGGAACAGCCTGCTGCCTTGATCCTGCCTGCCACTGTAAAAATATAGAAAAAAGAAATTGTCAGCTAGGAGCAGAAGGAAACATTTGAGGTGATTTTAAAGCATTGTAAGCAATCTGATAAGAGGCCACTGTGCAGCAGGCATTGAGAAATTAAATAGAAGATTGAAAATTTTTTAGAACTCCGTTTTATTAATTTTTCTTTCTAGTGGAAGGAGAAGAGACTAGCGAGCTAGCTGCTGACAAGCTCTACCATCATAAGTTTCAGTACTTGTAATGATGGGTGAGTCATCACTAAGAGATTGGAAAATATATCCAATCAATCATATAAAAACAGCTATATAAAACAGGTAATCAGAACCAAGTCAACAGAATCATTTAAAAGCAGATCAATTACATAGTGAATACCATGGGAGGTAACAAAGGTTGCAGGACAAAAATGGTATATAAATTTATGTTATTGCTAATATGAGTTGTAAATGTTAAAGTAGTAGATGTTGTCAAAAAGTCATGAATGTGCTAATTCCAAGAGGGATTTTATATCTTATATAGCTCAATCCCAAGTTGAATCAATAATCAGTTACAAACAATAATTGGTTGAACACATGACAGCTCAAGTTAGTATGCACGTGCTCTGAACTTAATTCTGAGTTCATATATTCAATTTCTAAACTGAACCCTGATACATTTAGCATTATAATCATGCTAAGTTTCTCCTATTCCTCAAAAACTACATGGTCTCTGCACATAACAAAAAATTTATCAGTAATCGTTCACCTGATGAGCCAAAGCATACGCCATGGCCCTCTCTCGCTTAGCAGCAGCCTCCTGCCTCTTTAACAGCTTTGCCTGTATTTCTTCAACAGATCCAACACTGTCACACCATCCTTCCTGTGCCATTAAAAGCAACATCAAACACTTAGAATTTATCCTTGCATGTGCAAACAAAACAATAAATCAAAATAAATAATCTTGAGTATTGAAAGTTTCAAGCAAAAGTTCAATAGACTCAGATTATCAGGAGACTTGCTAAGTCTTAACCCAGCAAAATTAGAGGCAACACAAAAGTAGGTAACTACTGATTAACGTGAAATTAAAAAACCACTTAAGCTTAGCAGCATGAATGTTGATACATTTGCATGCTATAAGTGAATAACATATTTAGTTAGATTGAATGAATCATTATGATGACTTGACAAGCCTCAGGAAAGCTTTGTAACAAAACAGAGGGACAAATTAATCTGTAGCAGATAAACAGGACAACATATCAAACATGCATGGAAATATGGAAGTAATGATACCATACAAATGCACAAATGCAAACCATTTTTGTATCTCATGAAATGATAGACAATGTTCACCTCAATTTCTCGAACTCGAGCCTCATTTGCATGTTGTTGCTGAACCTTTTCTTGACCTGATTGGCTTTCCAACGCTATGCGAACACGCCTTGCTCGAACACGAGCCTGAACTCTAACCAAAGCTTGCATGCACCGAAGAGTTATTGCAGCCTGCTTCCTCACAGCATGACCCCTCACAAGAGCTTGGAGTCTCACTAATCCTTTTAAAGCTCGCAGTGCTCTTCTAGCCTACTCACAAAATTGTCATAGATTACATGGAAAATGTACTTGGTGCAAACAAGACATAATGAATCAGAAGAATGAGTACATGGTGCAAACAACTAGTACCGTCATATTCAAAAAATGTGCGGCAGATGAAGTCAAAACTTAATAAAAAATAAGATAACAAGAACTTGTCAAGCTATGTCAAGGCTTTAAAACAAATAACAAAGAGCAGTTGTGATTATCACAATTCATGGCAAAAAACTGAAATTTTCAGCTTTTAATCTCTCAAGGATGTTAAAGCCATTTTTAGGATAAATTTAAATCAAACTTGAAATTCCTGAAATGTCAAATTTGCAAACCATTTTAATTAAAGAAAAAATTGAATTACTTTTCCCTAATTGATCAACCTAATTTTTGTTAGATAAAATGGACTCAAGAGTTTTAACAACTCAACAAACAAACGTTAGTTAGATATATGCTTGAAAAGGATAGTAAAACAAATAACTCTAATGAGAAATTTTGGACCTAAGGTAGATTTTTCCGACAAAAAAAAAAAGAAAAAAAAAACTATAGTCCTATTTTATCATATGATTTGCAAACATCAAATGCACAAACTCATTCTGCATAACAAGATTGCAAAAATTTTTCAAACCTATCACTTGGAAGATTTAAGGAAAACCAAAGAAGATTGAGTAATTTTGGGGGTAATGGGTTTTTT
The DNA here is from genome assembly GCA_948192965.1 of Dalechampia spathulata. Lineage (NCBI taxonomy): Eukaryota > Viridiplantae > Streptophyta > Magnoliopsida > Malpighiales > Euphorbiaceae > Dalechampia > Dalechampia spathulata. The sequence continues at coordinate 27,406 of CANYBF012219245.1, forward strand.
TATCAAAAGTAGTAAAATGCAAAATTAACATGATTTGCCATCAAAATTTGCGTTCTATATTCAAATTATCAGGAAAAATGTTAATTTACGATCCATATATACACCCTTTGTCCAAAAAAGCTAACACCAAAATTTTTTTGCTGAAAGCATATTAAGCTAAAAGAAACCTGCTGAATACTAAATTATCAGTTAGAGCTTAACTGCCTAAATGTAGCTAAAGAAATGGTTGAGGATGAAGCATGTTTACATTTTAGTAGTAAAATTGTTTATATTGCTGTCTACACAGATTCAATCTAAGGGATGGAATTACCCACTTATCTATTATAATAGCTATTTATTATCGTTGAACTTCTCCTTCCCTTTAACTTCGTTTCTCTTGGCACAACCACCTAAAGTTTAATAAATTGTTCTGGACAAAAAATCCAGGAGGAGTAAATCTGATGCGCCAGTCAAATAACAATTTGTTTAGCTTGTCTCCACACATAGCCAGGTTTCTAGCATCTCAAATTTAATCCATCATACAAGAAATAGGAGTTGTAAATAGTGTCTGAGCAGTACATACAGCAACAAGAACATTAATTTTAGTGTCGGGATAATGTTCATATGAATTTACAGCTAAAACAAGACAAAAAAGATTAAAAGACACGATCCCCCCACAATTTTCAAATGAAATCAGCAATCAGCATTAACTACTTGAAATTCTGATAAAGTAAGAACCTAGCATGACACAAGATTTCATACCAGAAATCCTCGAAAAGCTGTTTGGATACGTGTTGCGGCCCACTCTTCTCTCAAGACTTGTTGATTATGGCCTACTTCTTGTACTTGATGAGGAGCAGAACGTGATTCAGAAGCCTCTGGTAAAGAAGTGACATTGGCATCCTCAACCAGGGCAGCAACATTGTCATTTAACTCATCTTGAAGCTTATCAGCATCAAACTGAACTGAATGCTTTCTCCCATGTTGGAGCTTTCCAGTAGCTTTCCTCTGTGATGTTCGAAAAAACATAAAATAAATGGTACTATGATCAACTACATATCATTCCAAAATGTTTCATTTTTTTTTAAAATTTGATATAATAACTATAGATAACTAATTCAAGCTTCAAAATAGATGCACTATAATTCAACATGAAAAATAAACAAGTATGGTCAATTTGGCAATAGAAAGTTTCAAAGATGACACTGAGAAACTACCGTATCACTATCAAAAGATACAGACCAGTAAAAATGGTCCTTCATTAGTCACAAATGCAAGAATAGCAATAAATTTTACTAACAGATCAGAACATCAAACAAGTGACCGCACAAACCACCCATATTTCCTTCAAGTTAAATGGCATGAGAAAAAGGCTGAGATTGATGAGAAAATAAATGCTTACGTTGTCAACCTTCTCTGAAGATGGTAACTTTTCAGACCTTTTTAGACCAACCAATGCTCTGAACCATTTTCCTGATACACCCATAGTTGCTTTATTGTATCTCCAATAAGTGCCTGCAAGAAAATAGCTATAGGAAAATGATAATTTTAATCTTTAAATTAAATGATAAATGACAAGTCACCAGTATCGGCATTCAATAAGTAGGTTAGAATGAAGTGGGTTGTTAAGATGACAAAAAGCCAAACCTTTTAGAAGTCTTGTCCAGAAATCATCCATGCACATAAAAATAAGGTGAGAGACCAAGCGTGTGCAAATGCTTAGAAGATCTTCTCTTTTAAGTATTTAGTTTTTAAAATGTGAATATTCTAGGTTTGCTAAAACGAATGCAATATCTCAGGATAACTTCTGTAATTATAACAAGCTACCATCATTGTTTTGGCTTCAAGTGACAGGTAGGGAACAATAAATTTCATCTGGAAAACCTACAAGTGCAACATGCCACCCACAGTTGAAAGCAACCAACAAGTCCCATCAGTAAGCTCCCCACCTACAGTCAATAGTTTTATATTGTAACCTCCTACGGAATAATTCATTCATTGTAGATCAGCTAGTCTCGTCTATACAGACTTTATTGAGGAGCTTCATGTAAAATCAGCGTCCACCAATAAAATACTCCAATCACTGCCAAGGATTTCTAGATAACACTTCTATAAATTTATTATTACTAGGCAGTTTATTTTTAATAGAGTGCCTATAAGTTTACATCCTTTTTGATAGAATTTTATATCTTACCATTAGTTTTCTCATTAAATAGGAAATATATTTGTAGTAAGATTTTCTACTTTATATTATTAGATTTGGTAGTATTTCCTATTTTATTAATCTGTATTCCTCTACATAGGTAATGTTACGAAATAAAATAACTAGAAAATTATTTTGACTTCAAGATCAAGGAATTCTCTCGTAAATTAAATGCAGAGGTTCATAGGGTTCCCACCAATGAACTTGCTGTCAGAATGAGGCTAGGTGTCAACAGAATAGCACTCGGACTGCAACCATCAAGTGTCAGTTGCAGGAAACCTACAAACTGTTCTTGGAATAAATCCAAAATCCCAACCAACAAATGAACCAATCCAATTTCCACCTGACCAGAACAAGAACTGGAAACTAAAATTCAATCGACTTTATGGTGCCCTAGAAGAAAGAAGGACTGGGCAAAATCCCAAGTGCTGATTGACAAGAAAAATCTGCCGCTAACTAATGCAATGAAACAAGCATGTGCAAGAAAAAGAAATCAAAAGAATCCCAGGTGAAACTTATAGCACACCTGGCAATTTCCTCAAACAAAAATAGAAAAGCAAATAGTGGAAGCGCAAAAATAAATATAATCCACCATTATTTAGTAGCCCACCTTTCAACAGTAATCTCCTGACCAAGTCCGAAACAGAACTGCCATGCCAAAACCGCCACTCAACTTCCTTTCCCCACTTGACTCTGAAAAAGGAGACTCACCCACATGAAACCCATAATCCTCGCACCAATAACAGACAGAAATAAGTGAAGCAAAATAAATTCACTTCAGCAATGATAAATTTAATGAGTAAACACAATGCAGCCAATCACGCTAGCTCACATCACACATATGGAGTACTCATCTTTCGACTCCCAACTTCAACGGCCAAGATCTAATACCTAAATTCTTCTCCAAATTCAAAAATTTCACAATCCTTCGTGCATGACCTATCCTTATGAATCAACCCTAGCTCCAACAACTCCAGAAACTACAATCCTTCCAAAATTCTACAATTTGAAGTATTAAAATACTAAATTAGAGCAATAAACGAAGTGAAATCTAGCAATTGAGAATTGAGAATGTAGATCCACAAATCCACTACCTTCAAAATCAACAATTCACCAAAATATGAATCGGTCACTGTGTGTGAAAAGAAGTGGTGGGAATCAACGTGAAAGAGGAGGAGTGAAGGATAACCTTTCAATTTCGGCCGTCCGATCTATCAAAGAGTCAACAGAAGTCAAACCTCGGAGAGTATTATGCTGTATCAGACTCTCACTCTCTCTCTACCTTCGCTTCTATAATTGGATAAGAAAAAGTAATAAATGATTACATTCTCCAATCTCTCTCTAAATGTGTCTTTTTCTCTCTCTAGTAATTCCTTTTCCTTTTCCTTCAATTTCGTCTTAAGGCTTTAGCAAAAGCCGGATGCTGGGGACCGAGGCCGAGTGACCGATGACGTACAAATTGGATAGTCTTGGTATCAAGAGGTGATGCCCTCACTCCAAGGGTCCTACCGTCTGACCCGACGAGTATCGTGAGGGAGAGTAAATCATGGTATCCAGCGGCCTCCTAGACGGAGATTCAGGTCTTGATGCTCATAAGGAGTCCACCCAGAGGGCGTTACTCCCATACTGCAGCACAAATTGGATAGTCTTATATTAGGAGGTGGTGGTTAAGAACGGTGTCGTATTCGGTAGAGCGTTTGGAGTGGAGTCGTTGTCACGCTTGCCATTGAGACGAGAAAGGGTCAATCAGGAGGAGCAGGAATCTTGGCTTCACGAAGCAGTAACATGACACGTCGCTTTTCGACCCCTTAACGTACGCTACAAACTAGTATTTCTTTTTAGAATAAGGTTCAAATTCCCCCTCAGCTCCCCCCCCAATAGTTCAAATCACCCCAAAATAATTACCCCCATCACCTTTTATTTCAATGTTGTAAATTCATCAGAATGAGATGAATTTTTACTTCATTAAGCATTTATAATTTGAAAAATAATATATATACAAAAACTCATAAAAATAATTTACTTAAATCCCTTTTTCAAATTTTAAATTTACAAATACAAAAAATTATTAAAATTTATTAACATAAATATAATTTTAGCTATTATATTAGTAAAATATTATTTTTCTTTCTATTGTACCTCTTATTAAACAAAAAATATGAAATTTGATCATTATTAATAAATATTACATCTAAAATTATATTGATATTCATAAATTTTAATAATTATTTCATTTTTATCAATTTAAAATTTTAAAAAAGAATTAATTAAACTATTTTTATATTTTTTATATGTATCTATTACTTTATAAATAATAGATATTCACTTATTTATTGTTAATAATAATAAAAATAAAAATATCTCTAAATTAATTCTAAATATAAAAATTAATTTCAATATATATATATATATAAGAAAAAATCATAACTATTTATTACTTTAAAAAAAACATACTCCGAAAATTGGGGTGTGTTTGAATAAACCAAAATCGTAAGGTGTGGGCTAATTTGTTCAAAAAGATTATTTTGGGTCAATTTAAAAATTTGATGAAAGTGTAAGGGAAAATTGAACCTTCTTATTCCTTCTTGTTTAGACTTCAAAAAAGCACTGTTTTCCTTCATTCCGTTTCATGAAATTCTGAGAAGTTGAATGTTAAATTGTTTGATATGATAATTTTTCTAAAATTATTTAAAAAAAATAAATAACTAAATTTTATATTTTAATTTTATACTATGAATCATGAAATATCTATATACACTAATCAACATAATTAACATAATCTTTGACCACATGTTAATGACACTGCTTTTTATTAATATTTTACTAAAAATAATTATTATTTTTTTTAATCTTGGCTTCGTAAATATATTTTTTGAAAACATTAATCCTCATCGTCTTTTATTCAAAGAAGGATAATTATGTTTGACAATTTATGGTTAAATTATGTTTATGATATATAAATAATTTTTTCCCAAAACATTTTTTTATTTTATTTGATTATTATAAATATTTTATGGTCAAAAAATAATTAAATTTCAACCGTTCTTCGAAAAAGATAATTATCCTTTTGGTTACAATTTTATCAATTTTTATGTTATCATTATATATTTATTTATATTAAAAATTTTAAATTTATTTATTTTTAAAAAGATAATTATGGTTAATAAGTACAAATATTATTTTGATATAATTTTCATCATTATTAGTAGTAATATATTTTGAATTTATAAATATTGTATGAGCATATTTTTAATTTTAATTCCAAATATTATAATTAGAATGATATCAAAATTATTTTGAGGCGGTGGATCGATAAATTCAATTAAAAAAAAGTTTAATTTAAAGAATATTCATTTTAAAATTATTATAGACGGGGAGAAGTACAATGCATAAGTTCACCTGAAATCTAGAACCGGCGATTGTGTGATGACGTGGATTTAAATGCGCGGCCGTTGGGAGAAGTCATGCAAGTGAATAGGACATAGTTAGTTACATACCAAAACAATATAAAATAATTTATTAAATAAAATGGAAATTCATAAATCCCATTTTATTTTAAAATAAAGATAAATGTGATATTTTAAGAATGCATATATAACAACATGAAATTAGCTTCATGAACATCGAAAGTTTATCCCACATGACTTAAAAGGTGGCAGAAAAGAATGTCACGATCTTTCTCAGGCCGCAGAGAACTCCCACATGAAAGTTGAATGAAATCTAATGATCAGCAGATAATTACGTAAACTCCTAAAGATTGTACAGCTGCATGCCAGATAAACTAAACAACTATATAACACGTCAACGTTTTTGCATTTACAAGCAAAGAAGTAACTGGAATAAGAAAAGGAAAAGGATGAGAAGCCTAACAAGTCATCAGCTTGTCTTGTTTCTGTCACTGCAGGCAATAGCAATAAACCAGTACTTCTTTTGCCATGGTTTCTGTATCACACAAAGATATAGTATCCATATTATAAATAACTTGAGCAACGGCAACTTTCTTGGCGTCCATTGCTGGTCTGGTGATGATGATCTGGGCACCCATCAACTGCCACCTTCTGATGAATTTCATTTTCGGTTCTGTATGAACCTTCTTGGAACTACTCGTTTCTGGTGTGATTTTAGCTGGAATCATAACCGGTATGGAGGGAGGTTTAAAGTTTTCTGGGATTGGCCAGAGTTGATGGATATGTGCGACTCCAGAAGCTGTGTTTGGTCTGCAAGAGATGATGGGTTGTACTTGCTGGATGTTGTTGGACAGAAATTTTTCAGGGAATATCTTTGGGAAGTCTCTTAAGCATCATTAACTTGAAAATGGCGACCCACGAAATACTACTGTGAAAGCAATATATATATATATATATATACACATACACACACACACATATACACAAATTCACATTTAACTTGCGAGATTCTTGGAACGCTCCATTCTTTTTTCTTTTCTTCTTCTGGAAAAAAATTTTTCTGAGAATGATATAAATTAAACCATTTTAGTAATTCTGGACCCTCAATAGAAGAGGGAAGGAACCAAAACAACGAAAGGAAACCACAAAGTAATGGATCTTAGTAATTCCGGTATCCAATTAAACTAATTAATTTGTATTGCATCTTTTTTATATTTTTTATTAAATCATGTTTTCTTTTTATACCATTTATTTTTCAAGATTCATAGAATATAAAAGTATATTGGAATAAAATTAATTTAATTTATTATAGTTACATATAATTTTTTAAGAATATTAAACGATTAAAATTTAAATATTTGTATTGAAATAATGGCTATTATTTTTAGATATTTAAATAATATTTATTATATTTTTAATAATTTTTAAAATTAACTTATTAAAACATTATATATATATATATTTACTTTTAATAATTATTTTACATTTCAATAATTGCATTTAATAAAATTTTATCAAAAATAATAAGCTATAAATTATCACTACCGATTAACAATAATAATTATCAATTTTCTGCTATTATAAATAATTAAATCAAACAAGCATGAAGTATTATATTTATTTAAATATTATATTCATTATTTTTTAGTTTTTAATTTTTAACCAATAATTATTTTTAATATTTCAATTATATTGAAAACACTGAGGATTAAATATAATAAATTAGACTCTTTCTCCCAGTTTTATCAAAGTCTATGATATCTACAACAAATTTTATTTGATATATTATATGTTAATATTATCATCTTTAATTTTATTCTTCTATAAATACCAATAGTTTAATAATATATTATTATTTTTAATCTGTTAATTCATATAAAATTTGTTACTTTCTCTATCCAACAAAGATATATTTATTCTTTCAATTATTTTAAATTATAATTATTTTTTAATAAAATAATATCATATTAAATTTTTATTATACTATTTTTTAAATAAATATATTTTTATATGATGGAAGCAGTGTTAATTTTTTTATAAATTTATAATGTATTATGCGCATGTCCCAAGTGTTTCCCTGGATTAAATAAAATGGAATAGTAAATTAAGGAAATGAGAAGGATACGGGAAACCTAAAATAAACTAGTCCATGAAGAACTAACCCTAGTTGAGTTCCTACGTGCTCTTCTGCCGAGAAATTCTCCATCTCTCTTACTTCTTCATTGTCAAATTTTCAAATTAAGGAATATTTAATACAAATGGTAAAAGGAGTGAATCGGAAAACCATAATTGAAGTCGAAGATGATGAAGACGAGCAAAAGCCGGTGATAGAAATAAGCAGCGGCGACGACGACGATGCTAACGAAGATGTAAGGTTGGAGATTGTTGAGAAACCGTTGCTAATGAGAGCAGCGAAGTTGGCCGAAAACGTTGTCGTCTTCGATAATGATGATTGTAATAATGCGGTTAAGAATGATAACAGTGTTGTCCGTGTCTCCGGCGGAAGCTGCGGTGGAGGCGATACTCTGGCGGGGGTTGCATTGTTATCGTCACGGGATGGTGAAGTTGTGGTGGCTGAGGCTAAGAGAAGAAAGACAAAAAGGAAGGTACAAAAGAGAGAAATTGATACTAAATGTGTGAGTAGTCTGTTTTCCTTTTCAATTTGCTCTAAATTCCTTTTGCATATTTTGATGTTTTCTCTTGTTTGTTAATCTCTATTTGCCAATGGTATCTTATATGCTTCGATACTTACAAAGGCTCCAACTGTATCGGAAGAAGAAAAGGCAGAAATACTAAATAAGGCGGAAGAAGAAGAGAAGGCAGAAACAATTGAAAATGTGTTGGAGTCAAAAGAGAACGGAGAGGCAGTACCCGCATCAGGGGAATTGTCAGATCAAATTATGGATGGTGATGTTGATATACCTGAAAATATGGTGCTGCGAAAGCTTCTTGTGAGTTATATCTGGAAGCATGTTTAAGTAATGCTTTATAGGTGCTACAACTCTAAATTTGATGAGTGTAACTTTCATATTTATTCTGCCAGCGAGGTCCAAGATACTTTGATCCTCCAGATAGTGGCTGGTCGACTTGTTATAGTTGTGGCAAGGAAGGTCATATGGCTGTGAATTGCCCTTCATTCCAAAAAAAGAGAAGACCTTGCTTTCTTTGTGGGAGTTTGGAACACGGCATCAAGCAATGTTCGAAGGTTTGTCGTAGGATCAGCTTATTATTTATCTGTTGTGGGTTATTTTCTGACCTTTTAATTTCCTTTTTTCCCCTGTAGCCCTTTTTAATGCTTATATTTGCATCTGGATTCAATTTGGAAATAAAGCTTGTAGCTTAAAATTGATTTCAGCTGAGTTTTTGCTGTTTTCATTTCTTGGCAGGAGCGAGTTTGCATTATTTGTAAATCAGTTGGTCACCGTGCAAACAAGTGCCCAGAGAAACATAACAGTGGTCCCCAGAGTTCAAAAGTTTGTTTGAGATGTGGGGACTCTGGGCATGATATGTTTTCATGTCAGAACAGTTATACTCTTGATGATCTCAAGGTTATGTTCTGCTTCCTGTATTGGTCTTTCTTCTTTTATGCATTTTTATTGGACTTATAATTTAGCCGTGTCATTTGAATTTAAACTACTGTGCTTCGTTTGTTTCTTAACTTCTATTTGCATCGATTCAGGAGATACAATGTTACCTCTGCAAGAATTTTGGCCATCTATGTTGTGTAAATTCTGTTGATAGTAGTCCAAGAGAAGTTTCCTGCTATAAATGTGGTGAACTGGGTCATACTGGTTTGGTAAGTCCTACTAGATGCTTACACTGTTCCTTTCCTTTTCTTTTGAGGTTATGTCATAAGGTTTATACGAGTGTTGCTAAAAGCGGTAGGCACCCTAAGAAATTAAGATCTTAAATAATAGGAGGAGCTAACCGCTCATATAGAAGTGCTTGCTTGAGCCAGGTGAGGTGATATTTTTTCCCTGAAACTATTACCATACTGAATAAGAAGTTTAATAGAAGATATAAACAAGAAATTAAAAATTTCATCGTTAAATCCAACTTTCCATGTAAAGAAATTTGATCGTTTTTTCCAACTTTCCATGTAAAGAGTACAATATATTCTGTGTAGAGTTGTTTTCTGTTTTATTTTTTTGACTTTTAGCAAAAATTTTTAATTGCCAATGAAACTTTTAGGTTCAATTTAATTGATTTTCTAGTTTCCAAATTTTAGCCGTATTTCTTTAGATTGTTCTTTCCAGTAAGGAGACATTTTAGTTTCCTAGCATTGTTCTTTCCAGTAAGGAGGAGAATTTCAGTTTCCTGTTTTTTTTATCCTTTTCCTAAAGTTTCCAAGCGATTGTGTTTCAAGTTCCTACTTTCAGCTAGCTCCCCTTTTTTTCTTCAAAAACAAGGGCAATTTCATATACATTGAGCTTGCTTTGAAAGGAATTGTTGTTAAGGTGATCTTGCCAAGGAAAAGTTGTATCCCTACGGCTGCGAAGGTGATGGTGCTCCTAGGCACCTGTCTGGCTGGTGATAGCAGTACTAAAATATGCCAATAGGAAAGGAAAGTTCGTGAATTGATCCATTTTCTTCACCTTGTAGGAATTATGGGATCATCCAAAGGACACCTTGTAGGAAATATGAGATCATCCAAGGACTCCTTGTAGGAATTATGGGATAAATTAATTATGTGAATGATAAGGGGTCGATATATGTTAAAAATAAACTTGAGGTGAGCACATTATTATTGAAAGATCAAGCTAGTTTAAACACTCAAATTATTTATGGCTCTTAATTTATCAATTATGGCATCTTGCATGTTGCCAGTAATATTTGATAGTTAATTTTTACATGCAAAGCTTGTTGTGAAAGGTTATTATTTGTGTGGGCTTGCGTATTGAAGGCATCATGTAATTTTTTTCTGTAGAATTTTCAGTGATTTCATATATAGTGTGAAAGATCTTGTTTCCCTTGATTCTTTTAATTTATAAGAGTTCACTATGGAATATCAAGGTTATTATTGTCTTCGGTGTTAGTGCTGCTTGGAGCAACATATTGATGCTATTTTATATAAAATTCTTCTAAACCAGCATATAATAATAATGACCCCTTTATGTAAATATTCTCTATTGCAATATGATCTTCGTAAATGTTGCCGATTTCTGTTATGCTCTTGATGATTGTCATCTTCAAAACCCATGCTGATGTAAATTGTATACAATTCATGATGTGGAACTTTATTTTGTCAGTTTACGTATCAATTATGATATAGGTTTTGTATGCTTGCGAATGGTATTTGAGGGCTTTGGTAGTTGGCCCTTTTTTTTTTAGCCATTATATCCAACCTCGTCTAATTCATACTCATTTATTTATGCAGGAATGCTCAAGGTTACATGAGGAAGCCATGACTACAGCTTCACCTAGTTCATGCTTCAAATGCGGTGGAGAAGGACATTTCCTGCGTGAGTGCACAAGTTCTGCCAAGGCAAGTTCATCAAAGACGACTTATTTGCACACGCTCATAGAATCACTAATTTGCTGCCTAAATTTTTTTTTTAATTTTCTTTTTTTCCCCCTCATAAATGCCATATTCAGCAATAGGCAATTAGCCCCGAGTCTCTACAAGGTCTTAACCAGGCCTAATTTCTCACAACCAACAATGCTGAGTTGCAAAACTCTTGAAAAAATTACAGTATTTTCAAGTTCTTTCTCAAACGGATTCAAATGAAATTCGTATGAAAAAGAAACTATCATTAGTCTGCAGACCCAGTTGAGATAAACACAAGTTTTATGGTATAAAAACAACTATCATGTAAACGAAATGAATTTGATAGCATCTACCAATGCGATTCCACAACTTCAATGGGTACAATCCAGAACCACCGCAGGCATTGACCAATTTTTTTTCAGAAAAGCCACTTTGTTTAATTGAAAGCAAACAAAATTAGCAGATTGCAAAAAAAAATTAGGAAGATCTGGGCGTTCCGATCTTGGACCATAATGATTGAAATTCTGGTGTGGTTTGTTCCAGGGAGTGCACAAAGAGAGCTAAACGAAAGAGAGAAGCTTTCTCCATTAGGCTCGTTCTGGTCAAATAGTTAGTTATGTTTAGGTCCATGACAACAGTTCTGCGAAGGAAAATTGGCATTTAAGTCGCAGTTTTTATACTCAAGTTCTACTTATGGGTATCAAATGTTTGTAAATTTTAATGAGACACTTTTAATTATGTATCATGTGCAGGGTAAGAAGAGGAATCATGGACCTTCAACACCTACTTTGAAACCTCATGTTGACAATAGAGAAGCTTTGGGATCTAAATCTACCCCTGAAGCTCTTGGTAAGTCCCGTAAGAAGAGGAAATCCAGATCAGAAAAACAAAATAACACAACACCAAAAAAACCAAAAAAGAACTCAACACCAAAAACACCAAACCAAAATAACTCATCGCCAAAAAAGCCAAAACGAAACAACACCACACCAAGAAAGCCAAAACAAAGAGGTGGATGGCTTATGGAGAATCATAAAAATTTTTCCGAGTCAAAGTCCAATAACAACTATTGGATGTCTCCTTCAACACCATATCACAGAGGTCATCAGAACTATAATGTAACAACTGGTTATCAGATGATGAGAAGTTCTCCATATTCCAACAGAATGTACAATAGTTATCCAGGTAATTCTCCATATTATATGCAAACTCAAAATGCTAATTGGAGAACCCCAACAATGCAAGGTTCAACTTCCTCTTTCCATAACAAGTATTCAGCATCAAGGTTTAGCAACTCTGGTATTGCTAACTACAGGGGAAATTATAACTGGTGGTAGTAATTTAAGTTTGCATATGAAGGAAAGCAAAGGGCTTTCCAAACTCTTATTTTGTCAGGTGATTAACCATGCATTGCGTAACCTTCCAAGAGTTGTCTGATTCATCCATTTCTTTTCACATATGAATATACATTTATTAATTTATACCATCTTTTCCAATTACCTGTACTTGTGGTATTTATGATTACCTGCATTTTGCGAATAATCGTTACTTCTGTTATTTGTTTCCTTAAATGCTGAGAAACACTAGAATTTTTGGAACTAGTGCGATTGGAATGTGCATGCCTTCATAATTTTAACCATTTTGATATAAATTGATTGCAAGTTTATATTTTAATATTAGAGGAATATTGCTTTGTATCGGTTATTTTATTTCATTTTCTACTTTCATCTTTCTTTGCTGTCAAATAAACAATGGTTACATAGAAATCTCACCCTAGAAGACAATGATTCTGTGCCACAGACTGACGGTCTTTTGTTTGGATTAATGCGTATGATTGAACAACTTATATTTCGTGCAAATAAACATATGATTAAAGTGATTCTGTCATGTTTTAATACCTTCACCGTTGTTTTAATGTTGTCTTCAGTTCTCAGTTTGTTTATTGAATTCGTGTCATGTGGGATGGCATATGATTTGTGTGGAACTGGTGAGCATGGCAAATGGATTTTGGGGTAAAGTAAAGTACACTTTAGGGCAATTTTCCATTTTAGTATGAAAAGATAAAAATATTTCCTTTTTAGTGTAAAGGGGAAAAAATTCCTGTTTTGGCATGTTTGTGTGCTTGTTCGCCAGTCGCAGTTAGATGATATGGTGGAGCGAGAGACACGTGGTAGACAACGTGGTGGAGGAGTTGCTGAGATGGCGTGTGGATTGGCATCTAGGTTGACTAGTCCAATCAGCCTGCTCCCCCTCTGCATCCAATCTAGGGCTATTTCACTTTTTGGTGTTCTTTGTGCTTTTATTTCCCAGCTTAAGTGTACTTTTGATGAATTTTCTCTATTTAGGATTGGCATCTAGGTTGACTAGTCCAATCAGCCTGCTCCCCCTTTGCATCCAATCTAGGGCTATTTCACTTTTTGGTGTTCTTTGTGCTTTTATTTCCCAGCTTAGTGTACTTTTGATGAATTTTCTCTATTTAGGGTAGACAATTTTTCGGTAACTATATCAATCTGCAAGTCCAAAATATCTTTTCTAATTTCTATTTCTGGCACAAAAACTTATTATTTATACATATAAGTCCTAATTAATTTAGACACAAATTAGGCTCTGATACCATTCTTTTCGAGCCTGCTTATTATTTATACATATAAGTCCTAATTAATTTAGACACAAATTAGGCTTTGATACCATTCTTTTCGAGCCTGCTCTTTCTTTTATACATCCTTAGTATATATCTAAAATAAATCTATTAAAAAGGTGGAAATAAAGAGCTACTCTTAGGACAAATTTTTCATTTTTGATTCTTGCCTAGTTTTTCCAAGTTATTTTAATTTTTCATATTTATTCTGATAACACGAACTAGCTACTATTTCTAGTGGTTCTCTATTTTCAACAAAATAAAATTCTAATTCTAATTCCCTAATATTTAATTCTTCTAATTTATTAGAATAGTTTTTGAAGTTATTATTTAACTCATTTATAGAATTATTTAACATCTTTATACGATCTATTATGGTATTTAACAATCCTATTAATGAGTCTTTACATATTCCATGATTTAAATGGAGACATTCAGGATAAGGACAACTTTCAGACATGACAAAAAACTAATTAAACATAAATAACTTATTTTAACGTATACTTGATAAGCTTAGGGTCCACTACGCTTCCTCTGATCCAAGCTACTCACAAGCTACAATGTAGAAGGCTATTCTGAACTTCTATCACCCTTTTTATCTTCTGTAGGGATTTACTACTTGTTCTCCTTCTCTCTAGACCTTTTAAGAATCAGGGTTTCAAGGTACACGGGAGTTTAAAATAAGATCTAGAAACCTGATAATGTGGTTGATTAAGGCTAGGGTTCTCCTGGTTTCTCTACAATCATAATATTCGTTATGATATGTGATATGCTCGTCAAAGACCACTCTTCTTGTATCCACCAATTCTTGCCTTAAGTCTCTTACTGTTGTTAGGTTGGTAAGATCTAAAAGACTTAGGTTTGTTGCAAAGTTTTCAACGGTGGTTCCTGGCATATAATTTTTTAGAAAAAGGTTTTTGAATTTATTTCTCCTCCCTTCTCAGAGAAGTTTGAGAGGTATTTATAATTCAAATTTTGGTGTCTTTAGTACTGTTATCCAGCTCAAAAGTGAAAATAATTCTTGAGATGGCCGACCAGATGGACAGACCATATCAGGAATCTTTACAAACTTTATGGCCGACACTTCTAAGTGGAGTTTTAACCACTAGTGACCGACAGTCTTTAGTGGACTGATAGTGGTCCCTAGATTCCATTATCAGACAGAAATCTCTATTATTTTGCAAACCAACAAACTTAAAAGCAAACTAGTTGGTGTTTATCAAATTGTTTTAGCCAGCTTTACATTTTCACGTGCTAATAGTATTCACAATAATTCATTAGATAACTAGGATCCTTATCTTTAAAGATAAGATTTATCTGATGTGTGGGTTCCATGCTAATCAGTAAGCATCATGAAGGACAGCTTGGATATCTATCTCCTGTGGATCGTCCTCATCTTCTTCAGGATCTTCATCTAGCCTTTATCTTCAAGTTTTATTCCTTCACTCATTTTAAGCCATTCTTTGAAAGTTTCTGCTGGGAAAATTAAATTGGCATGCTTCTCTACTAATTTATAGCAGAGATCAATGGCTCGTTGTCTTCCTTGTTCGAACTCAGGATCCCTAGCAACTCCTCTGGTCAGATAATTTCTTTTCATGGACACAAACATGCGGGAATATCCTAGAATCATCTGATTATGATCATAAGCATTTTTATCTAACCAATTCTTGAAGGTTTCAATGAGGATAGCCATGTCATAGTACCTTAAGATTTCTTGGGCTTCCCATACTTTCTTTAGACCTTCTTTATCAACTTTCTGGGATTTTACCAATTCACTGTAAGAACTTTTGTGTAATTCCCAAAGATGGTATGGATACTTGGTAGTTCCATTAGCTTCATACTCCATCATCGTGCTAGTGATCAAGAATGTAACTATCCCATATTCAATGTTGGCCTTCTTTAATGCAACTTGTACAATAGTTGGAAGGTCTTGCTTGTTTTCTTGTAGATTGACTTCCAGAATACTCACCAGACCCATTTCTGCTAAGCTCAGGCCTTCTTTGTGCTCTTTTAGCTTCTACTTGCAGATTGTAACCATGCACATACGGGTATAGCGATTCATTGGTTTTGAGTATGTCTACTATTGAATCAACCACCTTCTTGTTTATCATTTCTCGAAGATCTTTGGGAACATAGCATTCATTCTTCTGTAAAAGTTCTTTTTCTTTCTTGTACTTGATTTCTCATTTTCTCTTCGCCTCGTTTGTAGAGATCAAGCTTTTTCTCAAGCTTTTCGATGTATCCAAATATTTTTTCAAGATAGTTTTTAAGATGATTATTTTGCATCTTATTTGCCTCTTTATAACATTTCTGATATAGTCAGAACCCTTGCTGGGAGAGTTCTAGATCCTTCCAGGCTATTCTAGCCTATCTCTTTCGAGTTCTGCTTCTTCTTGAGACTCTTGTAGAGATGGTTCAACATCATCCCATCTTCTTCCTTTTTCATCGATCCATCCAGATGGTTTTATTTGGTCTGTAGGAACATCTGTATGTGAAGGTTTTGAATACTTCACATTGTAGTCGAATTTTCCGGAGGGTTCTCCAAGTAAACCTGTTACTTCTTCCTTTACAAGAACATCTTTTTCAAGAAGGATCTCTTCTTCTTCTAGAAGATCATCATCAGAAAAGGTTTCTAATGATTCGCTTATCAATTGGCTAGCTAACTCCTCATCACTCTTGTCCTGAGTGATAACTTTCTTTTGTTTCAGCTTTTTTCTATCGAACTGCAACTGCTCTTCTTTCTGTTTTTCAATGAAGAGAGCCAAGTCCAATTGTGAAGTTTTTTGGACTTTCTACTGTTTAATCCATTTTTCTAGGATTTCTTCAGCACTTATATATTCACAGTTTGAATGCTTATGTCCAGGCCTTTTACAGTTCCAGCAAAGTCTATTTGTAGGAACCTTTGCTTTCTTCAACGTCCTTGAAGGACCAGAGCCTACGCTCTCAGATCTCTTTCTCTTTGTAAGGCATTGTTTTCTGGTATGCCCTTGTTTCTTGCGTGTCCAACAAAGTTTGTTTTTGGTAGCAGGATCCATCTGCACTTAACATCAATTCATGAGAAAGAGAATCAACTATTACATTTTTATCAGAAGGAATATATTCAACATCAAAATTGTAATAACTGAACCATTCCTGTAAACGAAGCAATCTAGTTTGCCTAGCTTCTTTGAAATTAAATTTCATAAATCGTTTGACATAAGCTGAATCAAATCTGACAAAAAAATTTTTCGGGGCTAAAAAGATATAGAAAGCCTTTATACCATTCTTTACTGCAAGTACCTCCTTTTCATGAATAGGATAATTTAATTTAGATCCTTTAAAAGTTCTAGACCAATACTTACAAGATTTAGACTTTTTTTCCTTTTATTTTAAGAACCGCTCTTCAATTACTATCTGAAGCATTCGTTTCGATTACCAATTCATCTTTGTCAGAAGGGAAATTCAAGCAGGGCAGATCTTTCATTTTTTCTTTTACCTATTGGACAGCCCTAGTATCCTCCTTATCCCAATACCAAGGATTTTTATCTGAGGTTTTTTAGAGATTCTCCTTAAGTATTTGGATAAATGCTTTACAAATTGTCGAGTATAGTTAGCGAGTCCACAGAACCTTTGAACTTGCTTTCTATCCTCCAGTTCATCAGGAAACATAACTATTTTTTTTGCTATATGGTCTTGCAATCATACTTTTCCCTTAGCTATTTCTATTCCTAGAAACTTAACTCGTCCTTTAAACCATTCTATCTTTCTTTCTGATAGAATCATGCCTTCTTTTCTAAAGACATCAGTTACTTGTTCTAAGTGGCTCATGTGTTCATCTTCATTGTTACTAAAGACTAATACATCGTCTATATAGACCATGCAAAAAAATTTTATATGTTTAAAAGCATTGTCCATTTTGCGTTGAAAGATTCCTGGAGCATTTTTCAAACTGAAAGGCATGACCAACTATTCATACATACCTTGAGGGGCATTGAATGTTGTTAATGGAATTGATTCCTCTTCCATTTTTATTTGCCAATATCCACTTTTCAGGTCAAACTTTGAAAAGATAGAGGGTTGCTTCAAACCTATTCTATCTATCACATCTCCTGTTGTGGGAATTTTGTACCCATCATCTTTAGTCTGATTGTTAACTTGGCGATAATCTATCACCATTCGAGCTTTTCCCCTAACTTGTTCTGCATGGTTTAGGATCATGAAGGTTGGGCTAGAATGAGGACTTTGGCTATCTCTTATCAATCTTTTCTCAAGCAATTCAGGAATATGTTTATCAAATTCTTCTATCATTTCACTAGAATAGGTTATATTGTTAGCTCTTATGATAGTGTTTGGGTCTTTTAGTTCTAATCAGGCTTTGATCCCATTTAGAACCCATAACTTTAGGGGATCTTCACTAAAGTTATCAACAATCTTTTCTAAGAATTTTTGCCATTTAATGCTTGTTAATTAAATGGTTCGTACTATAGGTTTTTCTGTAGCACTTTATGTGTTACATACTTCTTCGTACCAAGAGCTATATTGTGGTTTGTCAATTTTCAACTTGTGGTTGATCCAATGATCATCATGCTGGGCTTGCACTCTAAAAACTAGTTCACATGGTGCAAGGCCACATAAAGCAGTCTTCCTGACTGGATAAAGCCTAAATTTAAGTTTGAGTTTTGGTGTAAGGTTGATGGGAATGGTCATCTTAGCAATAGACACTGTATTAGTGTCTTGGACAAAGGGACAATTTTCTGATTGACCTTTCAGGAAAGCATTTCCTATTAACATATCTACATCAAGATTAGGAAAAGCTAAGAGTTTATCAAGAGTAAAAACTTTTTCCTCCTAAAGTGATAGGAACGTGGGTAGCATAGTGTATAACCATACTAACTTCTCCTGCCATTTTTAGCATAGTTGGTTTTGCTAATGGATGCAACCATTCATCTGGTAATGCATTAAGACGTGCATTACTAATAGTTGCTCCTGTATCTAGTAAGGCATCTATGGTATAGGAGTAGAAATCAGGAAAATTGAAATGGACCTGGATGTATGTACTCAAAGCTTTGTCTTAAGAATGAAAGATATTCTGAGATTCTAGTGGCTTTGGGGAAACTAGATTCCACACAGATTGGAAATCTAGTGAACGTTGTTGAGAAATATTTTGTATTTCTTTAACAACCTCAGGAATTAGGGATAACCGTCTCATTGCCCTAATGTGTTCTTAACTTAATTCTTCGTTAGCAAATATAGGAAGATTTATCTCTTTATAACTTATGATTTTCCTCTTATTTGTTAACCTTGACTCCTCGTCATTTTCTTTAGAAGTTTCTCCTGGATATTGCCTTGATCTCCTAATCAATGGTTCCTCATAACTTGTAATTGAAGAAGTATCAATTGTTGATCCTCACAGAATATCAATTGATTGTCTAGAAGGAAGGTTACTGAAATGACTGGCTAAAGTTCTGGTAGAGAAGCTTCTAGACAATGGTTTAGAGATATGTAAATCTCTCATAGGTCTTTCCAAATTGAGTATGATGTCATTACCTTTTTGGGTAATCTGGGAAGATCCTATTGATCTATAACATCCAGTTGGGGCTGTAAGAACCCAACTTTTAGGCCAACTGAGTTCTAATGGATGGACTTCTTTTTGATGGAATTGTCTATAGTTTTATGAGCCTTCTTCAAATAGTTCAATGATTCTAGCTTCAGTTTTAAGCTTTGGATTTGTGGTATTGATTAACCGAAATACAAGCCTAGTATGATATGCTAAATGTTTTACTTCAGGACTCATTTTATTCATTTTTGACTTTATCCTAAGAGTTAATGAGTTTCCTAAAGTTTTATCATTTAGGGTCATACAATAGTTTGGACTATTTTGGAACCATACAGGACCATGAGCCAGATTAGCTTGAATTCCTGAAATCAATTGATCTTTGAACTCATTCCATCTTTTGTCTAAAATGGCTACTATGACAGGACTATTGGCTGGAAGATTGAATAAAGGAATTAATCCAACTTGGACTAACCCAATGTGAATATAATTGTACTCACCCTTTACTTTGCTAATCATTTTTCTGATTTTAGTGAGGTTTATCAGTGGAACATCCAACATTTCTAACACTGTGCTAGAAACCTGAGTCGTTGACTCATTTTGAGAAATATCTACAATGGATTTAAAACTAAACCTAGACTTACTGTAAATAGCATTTATATCTACCTTGGGTAATCTTCATTCTAAACAGTTGTAGAAGGATCTTTGTACTGAAAGGATTCTTCTTGTACCAGAGTGTTATCCAAAGAGATTAACTCTTCATTTATAGTAGTTTCTTCTTCATTCATCATGAAAATTTGTTCTGTCCATAAATCAGATTCGTCGTCAGTATCTGTTTCATATTCAAAAACTACTTCATAAATAGAATCTATGTCTGAGTCTATGTCTGACAAATCTTCACTCATAATCGGTTCATAGACTAGACTATCATCCTTGCAGAAAATTCTTCGAAGGTTCTCCTTCCTTTTGTTCTTATTTGGACAAGTATATGCTTTGTGAGTTTTAACACCACATATCCAACAGCAAGAACAACTATTCAGGGTTTTTCCCTTAGGATATTTTGGTTCTCTTCCATGTTTTCTTTTGAATGCTTCTATCCCTTCTTTATCTCTCAAATTGGTCCTATTCTTAATAAACCTATAAGGTCTATTAGAATATCTTCTTTCTTGTCTCTCATTTTTTGAAATCTTTCTTTTCTTATATCCCTTGAATTTTCTTTTTGAAAAGTTTTTTGTTTTTGGTCTTTTTTTCTATTTCTGATGAACAATCATATCTCTACCTGGAACATACTCAATCTGAGCACAACAATTTTTATTTAAGTAAGGAAGACGTTTTGCATATTGTCTTACTTGCAATTCTGTACATGCTTTCCTCATTGCATATCTTACAGCTTGCATTCTTCCTCCTAATCCATCTACTACATTTTCTTCTTTTAACAATAATTGAAAAGCATTTTTTGAAACTGCAAGCCATGGCTCAGGTAACTTAGCAAACAATAATTCAGTTGTATAATTTTACGTTGCTAAATCTAGAATGTAGTAATATTTCTGAAATTTGCATGCAAAATTATCAAAGAAACACATATCACAGATCTGCAATTTCATCAATGCCATCAAATATTGTTTTGTTTCTAGAGATTCAGTGGCTAATGAAAATCCACAAAACTCTCTTTTTAGAGCATCTGCAACTATTGCCAAAACAGAATCATTTATAATTTGCTTTTCAATTTCATCAATGCCATCAAAGATTGTTCTGTTTCTAGAGATTCAATGGCTAATGAAAATCCACAAAACTCTCTTTTTAGAGCATCTACAACTATTGGCAAAACAGCATCATTCATAATTTGCTTTTCAATTTCCTCTTGGATTTAGGTATTAGAGAGTATTTCTGAGCATTTTCTACCAAGGTAGATTTACATAACTCATAGGTGGCTTCTGGAGTGTAGTCACCTGTTTTAGTGGTAAACTTAATCATGGTTATCCATTCATCTATTCTTTCATACACATGTTGTTCACAATCCAGATTTAAAAAAGCAGCAGGACTAATGACTAGTCTTAAAGGATTATCCCTACGAAGAGATTCTGATTTTGTTCTGTGGGGATAATTGGGCTTGTAAAATGATCTCTTTGTTGTTACCAATTCATTAAAAGTTCTATAATCCAAGTGTAATGGAACTTCATTTTCTAATCCTAGAGATTTTCTAAGATTTTGCGCTAAATCACTTTCGTTCCAATTTGCTTTCTGAGCTTTTTCATTTAAAAAAAAGGCACCATTTTTTTTTGTACAATTTGTGAATATCTTTCTCAGTTTTTGCTTATGGTATTTTTTTTTCTTTTTCTGGTTGTTGTAACTTTCTTTCCCTCTCAATTGCATCTAACCTTTCATTGACCAATTTGCTAACTTCAAAGGCTAAAACATTTCTCATCTTAGGAGTACTTCCTTCTTCTCCTAAATTATGAAATTTTTCCAACAATTGATTTACTTCATTATTGACATTTACAAGAGAAGTCAAACCTGAAATAGGGCGTTTATTAGAGTTTGAACTCTCAGTATGTCCATCCATTAATCAATTGATTAATTCATTTGTAAAATGCAAGTCAAATTGACGTTTTTCCCAATTTGAGGTATGTGCTCCTATTCTTTCAAACTGGGCCAACAATGCAATTAGACAAAAAGTTATTTTTGACTAATTGACTTTTCACTATTTATTTTACCCTTCTTTCCAAGTCACCCTATCCTAGGAATTTTCATTTTGTCCACATTAATTTATGAAATTTTCTTTTCGTTTACACCTACTTAGTAAATTGCCCTCCAATCTACCAGTTTTTCCGCCTCCCCAACAAATCCATCATTTCCCTTCCTTGCATTATTCCTTGGTCAAAATTACTTCTCTTCTTTTTCTCATTCTTTCATTTCATAGTTTTGTGATATTTTAAATAAGGTGATATTTTTTAATTATTATTTGAATTTATAGTAGTAAATGTTAAATATGTATTTATTATGAATATATGTGCTGTTATTAATTTATGATGATTATATATTGCGTATTTGTTAGGTAGTTATTTGGTATTTATTGTGAAATTTTGTTGAATATGTTTAGAAATTTGTAAATATATTTGTTAGATATATTATATGTTATATAAAATGTAATGAATTTTTTAGAAATAAGAATTGAAATATTTGAGAGATGAAATATGTAAAATTTTAAAAAAATATGTAAAAATAATGCGAGAAAAAATAGAGGAAAGAGAATGCTTAAAAAAATAAATTAATAATTGTTGGAAAAAAATTAAATTAATAAATTTGTTTTAAAAAATTAAATTTGTTATGTTTGGTTATTGTTAAATTTAGAAAAAAATTAAATTAATAATTTGTTGGAAAGATTAAAATAGTAATTTTTGGAAAAATTAAAGTAATGATTTTTTAAAAATATAATTTTCTAATGTTTAATAATTATTAATTTTTGAAAAAAATTAATAATTATGGTAGAAATAGAAATTAACAATTTTGAAAAAAATTAATTATGTTATGTTTAATTATTATTAAAATACAAGGAAAAAATTAATGATTTTGGAAAAAAATTAAATTAATAATATTTGAAGAAAAGTTAATTTTCTTATGTTTAATTATTATTAATTTTCATCAAAAATTAAATTTTGTTATGTTTATTTATTATGATTATTTATTTAGGATGATTATATTTTTTTATAAGTGAATGTATTTATATCATGATTAAATGTATATATATTATGTATTTGTTAGATAGTTATTTTGTATTTATTATGAAATTTTGTTGATTATGTTTGGAAATTTCTAAATATACTTATTAGTTATATTATATGTTATATAAAATATAATAAATTTTTTTTAAAATAAGAATTGAAATATTTGAAAGGTGAAATATGTAAAAATAAAAAAAATGTTTAAAAATAATGTGAGTAAAAACAAAAGGAAATAGGGGAAATTAAGTTTTGAAATAGGGAAAATTAATTTTCTTAAATAGTAAAAAAGTTTTAAAATAATCATTGCAAAAAAAGATGAAAAAAAAGTTAAATAATTTTCGTAAAAAATTAAATTAATAATTTTGGGAAAAAAATAAATTAATTTCTGGAAAAATTTAAATTAATAATTTTAGGAAAAAAATAAATTAATAATTTTCAGAAAAAAGTAAATAATTTTGAAAAAAATTAATGTTGTTATGTTTAATTATTATTAATTTTTCAAAAAAAAACTAAATTAATAAAAATTGTTACATCAACATTCTCATTTTATTACTTTAAGAAAGAGAAGGAAATATATATATATATATATAATATTTTATGAAATGATATTGTAAGAATATTGATGTATAGATTTCATATTAATTTTATCATGTTAATTAATTAATTATATTGCATACATTATAACTTTGCATTTTGTTCCCAAATAATTATGTGATTATATATGAACTAGTATCTTAGTCTCAATTTGATATCTTGGGAACATGAACTTGCTTTCATTACTCGTTGTTGATGTACTATTGACTGTCATTATTTCTTGAATGGATATACATAAGGTATAGTCTAAAGTGGATAATCAGACTGTAGCAGGAGACTAAAGCTTATTTAGATAATCATAGAAACTTTCAATATGGGTTTCTCTTACGAAGAATGTTAAATTTATCAATCAAACTTATAATTAAAGAATAAATCTTAAATCTTAAACCATAAAAATAAACTATAAACATAATATTAGTAACATGTCATCTAAAAAATGAAAGTTAAAACAAACATAATGATATTAATTTTAAAATCATTGGTTAAAATGAAATTAATTTAGATAAAATCACCGTAAACCCTAAACCCTAAATCGTAAAAGTAAACCATAAACATGACATTAGTAACATGAATTTAAAAAATGAAAGTTGAAACAAACATAATGATATTAATTTTAAAATCATTAGTTAAAATCAAATTAATTTAGATAAAATCATCGTAAGCCTTAAATTGAAATCCTAAATCCTAAATCGTAAAAGTCAACCATAAACATGATATTGGTAACATGAATTTAAAAAATGAAAGTTGAAACAAATATAATGATATTAATTTTAAAATCATTGGTTAAAATCAAATTAATTTAGATAAAATCATTGTAAACCTTAAACCAAAACCCTAAAATTAGTGGTTACTTGTAAGTTCATTCGGTAAATTCATCCTTATTTGTAAGGTTTTCCTGATGTATGGTATTGTGTATCTGTTATGTGCTAATTTATATATTTGGTTGATAATGTCCATTCTGATTCTTTACGGTCAGTTGAAAATAGAAATGATATGTATTCTATCTTGTTTGATATATTGGGATGGTACACATGTTGGTTCAATAATTGATGTTGAGTACATCAATGAGAAATCAAGAATAGCTAGTCTAGATGATGTGTTAAGTATGCCTTTATTGTTGTATACAATCAAAAGAACGATTAGACTATCTGCTAATTCTACAATCACATCAATAATTTATCAATAACTAATGCTGAATATGATGAGACAAATACATTTTGGTGCTCATTAGATAAAAGGTGAACAAGAGTACGGACAATGTCTAATTTCATTATGCGATTTCCAGGTTTACAATTTATTGAGTTATTTATGGAGTTTACTGATGATGAACAAGTCGAAGAAGGTGTTATAAGCAGTCATTATGAAGCAGGTGGTTCCAGTAGAAGTGTTATTAATAATGTAATTGGTGATGGTATGATTGATGAAAGGGGCAATGATGTTCAAAATGATGATTTTGATGTCGATGATGAGGAGGATGATGATGATGAAGATGAAAATGATGATTATTATGACATGTGGTTTGATGATAACGATAATGATCAAAATGATGATGAAATAGGAGGTTATGAGGGGTTGATCATGCTGACTGAACCTAATTTGATGTCAAGTCATACATCTAGAAATTTGTTACCTATCGATATGAATGAAATGATTATGAATAGAAATCCTTCTGATATTAATAGGTTAATATGGGATTCATGTGAAGAGTTTCAAATAGGCATGACATTTAAGAATAAAGATGCAGTTCAATCAGCATTGAAATTATACTTAATGTATGTTAGGCAAAACTTCAAGAGTAAAGAAACGAAATAAAACTTCATAACAGTTATATGTGATCAGGATGATGCATGTTCCTGACATTTACGTGCTGCATAGAAGAAGGTATGTCAATATTGGGAAATAACACGATATAATGGCCCCATACTTGTAGTGTTCCAGCCAATTCACAAGACCATTGCAATTTTGACCATAACATGATTGGTAGGTATATTGAAGGGATGTTAGCTGAACAGCCTAGTATTAAGGTAAAATTGATAATAGCGATATTGAAATGAAGGTTTGACATTACTGTCAATTATAAGAAAGCATGTCATGGTAAATAGAAGGCAATTGCATCTTTGTAGGGGGGATTGAGATGAATCATACATGAAATTATGTAATTTCATGCATGCTGCATATACAAAACATCAAGGTTTGGTTTGGGTTATTGAAGTTAAAGATCATGCCATCAATTTTTATGTTATACCCAATGTAAGATAATTTCAAAGAATGTTTGTAGTATGCAGATTATGTATTGAAGGCTTCAAGTATTGTAAACCTGTATTATATATCAATGGTACTTTTAGTATGGTAAGTATAAAAGTGTCTTACTTACAGTAGAAGCTATTGATGAGAACAATCATATACTACCGATTGCTTTCACATTAGTTGAAAAGGAGAGTAAGGATGATTGATAATATTTCATGTTGATGCTTCGATATCATGTATATGGTAGACATAATGATGTATGTATCATCTTAGATTGACATATTATGATTCAACATGCCATGCAATCTGAGTTATGGAGTAAAAATCCCTACTAGTATTGCCTTCATTATGTTGTCAGTAATTATAACACTAAGTTCAATAATGTGTTGATGAAAAAATTACTCTAGAGAGCAAGTAATAATCAAATTGATTATTATTATTGTATGTGTTTATTACATTTATGATTTCTACCTAATAATCAAATTGACTATTGTTGGTTGATAAAATCAACGGAGAAAATTTTTAAGATGTATAATGCAACTTGAAGTCAAACATCCTAAGTCAAAAGAATGGATTGATAAAATCCCACGAGAGAAATGAGTGCTTTCCTATGATGAAAGATTTTGACATGGTATGATGATAATAAACTATGCCACAGCATGTAATGTTATGTTGAAAGATATAAGATCTGTGCTAGTTACAAGGATGATGCAGATGTTATTTGATAAGCTTATCGATATCTTTAATAGACATTATCATAAATACATGGATTTAAAAGCTAAAGAATATATCTTTACTGAACATTGTATAAAAGTTCTAGAATATAGGGTCAGTAAAGCTAATGGCCATGAAGTATAGAGGTATGATCCTAATAGGGGTATATTTGAGATCAGAACAGCTTATAATAATGCTACGAGGAAAGGTGAGAAATCTCAAGTTGTCAACATGTTACAGAGACATTGTACATATGATAAATTCTAACAGAGCAAAATACCATACTCTCATGCAATTGCAAGTTGCATGAAATACAACATAGACTACAAAAACTTTATTGCAAATTTTTACATGATTGTTGTTGCTGTTAAATGTTAGTTAACACCATTCATCCCTTTAGTATTAAATGTGGCCAAACAGGTCATAATGCATGTTCATATGGACATACTTGACGTATTCCTTCTATAGTCATTTCCTTATAACTCTTGTATTGTATTCCTTCTGCATGATCATGTACACGTACTTTACATATTATTTCTGTATTAATTCACTTATACCTTATGTATTGTATTCCTTATATTATGAAGATTTCTATTTCCTTATAACTTTAATATATAATTAATAATTTCCATGACTATACCATTTGAATGACTTATTTGCTATATATTATATATCATATTTTTCTAATATGGCTTCAGAGCCTAAACAACGGGATTACATTCAACGAGGACCTTACGATCCATCACTATCATACCCTAACCTGGTGTAACACGCTCCCGTAGAACAGTTAATAATCCTCTAAGCAAGGAAATCATTAAATATTCTACAAAGGATCTATACTTTTTTTAATTTTTTTTATTATTTATTTTTTTTTCTACAGTAAATTATTATAGTAGTCATACGTAAATATATTATCACATATCATCCTAACAGAGGTAATATCAATACAAAATAATATGCATCCATTTTATTTCAACATATGTTTTCATCACACCATCATTCATAATGTGATATGTATATTTAATTTCACTTGATAAAGTAATATCAATATTACACACATCACAAGTTCATAATATAAGTATTACTGCCAGTAAGGTTAATATAATAAGTTGTATATATATAAGAACACCATAGAGTATATTACATTGGTCCAAAGCTGCCTTGAGAATGAGACTCTTCAAATCATAATCTCCTCTTACTATAGATCGATCAGCCTAGGTTCTCACCTGAAGGTCCTAGTCCTGCGTTTATCAAATGACAAACGTTGAGTATATGGTGCTATAAAATGAGTAAATGACATGAGCATATATCAGGAATAATATTTTGAAGTCAAATCACAGTAATCAATAATAAGCCATATAACTGTATCATATTGTGCCATTTTGCATCACTCGTTAGCTATTATAATCAATGCATAAGGCATATGGTAGTATTCATAAATTACTATGCATGAGTTACCATTCACAAGTTACTATTGACCAAGTATTATTCATAAATTACTATTCATTAATAACTTTCATATTTGCAATATGTATAAATGATAATGTATGTCTGTGAGAATGCATTCATGCTTTGCATTCTCCCTTTGATTTTTCTGTAACATTTCTTTTCTTTTCTGTATGATTGTGCATAATCTTATACTGGGTCCATTTCTTTATGTACTAGTACTATATCATTCTCTAGTTCTCGTAAGAACATAATATTCCTCTATGGTTCCATTATAGGAACCTATACTGTATGATTCCATAAAGGAAATCGATAATAACTGTATGACCCAATACGCTATCAATAAACATCTCTCTGTATATCAATTTCTTTCCCCTTTATATCCTCTGTATGATATGTCATGAATATGTCTGTATGTATGGATGATTCATGACATGATGCATAAATGATGCTTTAATGATCATGTGCAACGATGATCATATGTTACCATTCATGATATAAACTCATTATGTTAATAACATAAGTGTATGAGTTAGAAATCACTATTCCACAGCATTCCATATTTCATAATCAAAGGATAAATATGTACACAAGTCACAAATATATATTAATAATAAATATATCTTAGTATAAATTTTCTACTTTTTAAGTGTATAACATTAAGCATACTAATAACTTATAATGTTTAATTAAGTATAATATTAAGTTTAAATACCTTGAACATCCTTTCCTTAAATAGTCAAACTATGTTATATAAGTTATTATTCATTTGGTCGATGGTACTATTCATATGGTAAATTACTATTCATATGGACATTTCCATTTTGAATGTACCTAGGTGTATAAGATCATGCATTTAAGAATTATAAACAATTTTATATGATAAATCACTTAGATGTTTTAGTATGTATGCATTTTAAGTTGGAGCACATTCTACCTTTTAGGAGCAGTTTGTATTATCCAAGCCTTTTGACTAAGTAAATGACCTCCAAATTGAGTGATTCTTAATTTATTAGAAACTAGACTTAAATATCTTTCTAAATATATATTATATGTAAATTTTGGCCTTCATTAAAGGGTTTAAAATGCAAAAGTTTGAATGCCTTAGTAATCTGCTTAATGCCATTTGAATTTTATGCATAATAGGGTGTAAAATGACATGAATTATTTGACTATGAAAATGAACTCAGAATCTTGCAAGGTTTAATCCATTGGAAACTATATTCAAAGAACTTTCCAATGGTATATTATGGGTTCTGTAACTCAAACGATAAGGGGGTCAAAAGGTGATTACCGTAAACCCTTAATTCTTACCTTAAGCAGTCTAGTCTCGGCAACTTGTATACATGTCACTTGCATGCCTTACTTACCATACTTAATGACCTCAAAATTTTGCCAAATTACACATATCCATACCTCAACATGTTATTTACATTATCAAAGCAAATTTTCCAATGTTCATACATCCAAATACCTCATTAAGCAGACTTAATCACAAGCACATGCATATTGCCCCTTATGTGACAAAATGCGCATCACTTTTGCAATTGTATTCCTATTGCCTTCAAATTTTGTTTTTTTAATTCTAATAGTATAATTAATCATTTCTATCCATAATTAGATGATTTAAGTGCATAAACCAAATTATGGCAGCCAATTTACCCAAGCTCAAAATTTGGGCAGTAACTTGTTACTTTCCTTTTTCCAACTTCTATTTCACTTTTCATACATTATTCTTCATCTTTCTCATAAATAATTACATCAAACACTTTACATGCATTGATTACAACATTATAAAGGTCATACACACATAGGTTATTTAGGGTTTTGATAGACATACATTCCTTACTCAAAACTTATCAAAATTATATCAAACATGCTAAATCAAGTGTGTTCTTCAACATTCCATCATCAATTTCACCAAAAGCACACATAATCTTCTTATACCTAAACCTCCAAAACACCATCCTTCAAGAACATAAACTCCAACAATTTCCAAAAAAAAATAGCAACATATACAAAAAGAATAAATGAAAACTAAGCTTAAAAACACAAAATACATGCAGAATTACCTTTGATAGGTATTATTTAAGGTTTGAAATTGAAAAGAGGAGAGGAAAGAAGAGAATATGGAATTTTTGGAGGGGAAAATGGAGGCTGCCAAACTTCCCTTATGCAAATTTCCCATTTTAATTAAATTATCAACTTAATTAAGGGTCCAATGAAAACTTAACACTTGTCAAATACGTATTGGTTCCTTCCTTTAATTATCTCTTTTCTATTTAATTAAATGTTTTTCCTTAATAAATCATATCGTACATTTCATACATACATACCACATATCTCACATCATACATACATATTTCTAGTTTTCAAAAATACCCCTCTCTCTAAGTGAAATTATCGAAATACCCCTTACTTTCAACTTAATTTATTTTTAATTCTAACTTCATTTTTACTTCCTAATATACATTCTAACCTCTACTTTCATATAGAATATCATGTTTAACATATCTAATCATTTCATTTCACTTATAAATTTCATTCTAAGGCATCCTTAAGACCATATTTTATAAACATTCAAATTGCACCTCTTAAGGCATGAATACTTTATTTTCATCACTTTAAACTATTCTTTTACCTCTTTTCACTTTGAATTCTATATCTTATTAAATTCCATTCATGCATATCATACTCATAAGCATATCTAGCATATCAAAGCATATACTAATCATAGTCCAATCATACTTTCTATATACCATTCATTCTTATGCATAAAATGCAAACGTGTAAAGATGCTAATAATGCGGATGTGACAAATCACATGTTACACCCACAATAGAGACCCTAGGAGTTATACGTATAGAGGTACCTAGGGATGTATGTACACGTATATAGATGAATGTATAGGTGTATATGTGTATGTGAATGAGTATATATGTATTCATGTGGCTATGAATGTGTTTATATGCTTGAATGTGTGACGTCACCTCGTTGGGAAGCGTGTCTTCTCGGTCGGATGAGGGACGGCTTGTATTTGTGCTTAGGATTGTGTATTGAAGTGTTGCAGGGTTGGTAGATAGGTTTGGGTTGTGTAGGGTTGAGTTAGGCTCGCCAAATAGGCAAGTTTTGTGAATTTAAGAAGTGGTACGGGCGTACGTATAGGGTGTACGGTCGTACAAGACAGAGAGGGAACAGGGAACTGAGAGCCTTGAGTTCGTACGGGTGTACCACATGGGCGTACGGCCGTACTGAAACTCTCAGGAATCAGGTTTGCTCTCAGGTGAACAGTGTTTGGGACAGATGAACAGTGCCCGTACGGGCGTACCAACGGGTGGT